>RHLR01000014.1:0-76989 GCA_009806335.1 Davidsoniella australis
CCGCACATACAAAGCTATTGAGTTTGTCGAGCGGAGGACGTTAAATATCTGTCCGGTAGCCAACCCGGCGTCGTATGATCTTAGTGATTTAGGTAGACGTTAAATATAATCAAATCAAATCAAATCGGGGATGTTACGGGGGGAGGAGAGACTCGGAACAAGAGTCTATATGCAGTGAATCCTGGGCAATATGGGCTTAGATAGCGATGAGCTAGCGGGCTTTATAAGTCAAGACAAAATGCAGAGCCATGGTCCGGCAACAGAGCCACATGTTCTTCAGTTTTCCCGGGGCAGGGAGATGGAGGTGATGCCACCTCATGGTTGAAAGAGCAATAATGAAGCCATCCACTGGTAGTTAGTGTTCTCATCAAGCCTCCCTTCTACATCTCCTACTGCAACGGTCTCATCAGGATTAAACTAGGCCACATTCTAACGTCCAAAACCAAAGATGGTGACTTTTTCACGGACCAGTATTGTATGAAGACCTTATCATACTCACACAGCAAGTTTGTTTATTAGTGCTTGTAACAAAGATATGGCTACGAATCAATTTGAGATTATATGTATTGGCGATACAATAGCCGAATATACATGGCATATACATAGTTTTACATGGCATTTGTGTTTATCATACTTGTCACGTGAGTACATGTCGAGAAGTCGTGTTGATTATAAAGCATATTATTAATCGAACTAAGAAGCTAAGGCTATCAATAACACTTAGTCATATGCTATTCCCAAACACAATTAGCATGTCACAAAAATAATGACTTCGTTCGTTTATATCCTGTCAAGCCAATAAGCTAGGAGGCGTACTACTAGAAAATAAGCATCTATTGTCCCACACTAGGAACAGACATTTGCGTCGTATTTTTGTTTGTATCGACTACGACAAGACTTTTCGTCAATGCTTAGCTTATTCACAAAAAGGAGTTTTTTGATCAGCTCGATAGAAATATTTCTATACGATTTTATTGCTATGCTTGATTTTCACAAATCATGCTCATGATATGAAGTCAAAATGAAAACTTCGGTAAGCCAATAGGGTTAAACACTCGGTATTCTGCTCCTAGGGTTAAACGGCCGAGTTTTTATCAAGATCGAAATTAGAACCGCGGAATTTATATTACTGGTCATATCCATTCCAACAATCACAAAAGCATTATGATCATCGAAGAGAATTTACTAGAAGGTATGTCTACGGGCTGTCGTCAGGGGCAATTAGCCATGAGCCAGGGCCGACATTCCGATTAGTGGTTGTGAGGCCTGAAGGTAGCGGGTTGGCGTCCTTCTCTACAGTAACATGAAATTATGGGCATCTAGTGAGCCAGAAGAGGGTATATATATGGAAATTAAGATAAAATGTGCATGGCGTGGAAACAGGAGTAGTAGACTCAAGATTAAGGAAATTGACGCCCAATATCAGGATTGTACTTTTTTTTGTACCTTTTCTTTCAGTATTTTTGTTTCTAGTTCATGTTCATCATCCAAGCAGACTGGCTGTCGAATTCAAACTCGGAAACATGCCCGAATTGTCACATTTTCTTATAGCCTGCGTAAGCTGGACTAAACCCTATGACTTGACAGATTGAACCTAGAGCCCTGGAGCTGAAGGCAACGACATGGGTAGGATAGGCTAGCGGACTAAGATGATTATGAACTTAGTTGCTACTCTCGCCTCACAGTACTACCGTGGACTGGAACCCATTAGCGTCAAATTAAGCGTCCCATACACTTTCGCCAAAATCTTCACTCCACCAGAGACGTGACGATAAACGCACCAAAATATCCAATGGGAATACTGAGTGGCTACTTAAACTAAGTATGTGAAATAGTTAGTGATCTGCTGGGTTTTCTCATCGTCAGGGGCGAGAAAAAATCGAGCTAGTACTGCGAAGTCTGAAAGTAAAAAGCTTTGTTGGCGCATATTAAACCCCGTGTCTTGATATCGTACAAGAAAGTTAGAGATAGGGACATGTTCGTGTCTGGAAATTCAAAGTATGTGACATCCGTGAATAGTGATAGAGGCCTGCCAAGACATGGTGAAGAAATCGAAGTTGCAAATGTCTTCATGGAAAGAATACTATGTAGTTACACGTAATTACATAGTAACTTGTTCATGGGCACTATTCAGATTGAATTTAGAGACTAGCCATTTTTAGTATGTAGCCAGCAATAAGCAATACTACATATAGTAGAGCTTAGTATGCTGTGATTAATTGACAAAGGAGATGGGCAACCGTTGTTTGTAATGACGTCCACAAGGCTCGTGCGCGTGATCAGTAACAACATTAGCTGTTGTTGAATGGCCTAGACTGAATATCAGGGGTGGTTGTAGTAAGAAATAAACTCGGAGGCAATGGATAATTATTTGTCGATAATGGTAGCGGAATTGTTACTGTATCTTAGAATAGTCGAAGTATTGTATGTTCTCAGGGTGCCCGCGAGCTAGCCTTCATAGCATTATTGTATGATCTGGACTCTACTCTTGGTTTAGTAGACCAACGTCTTAGAAAGCAATGATATTAGCTTATGCTCTCATGTGAATTTCCACTGCTGTGCATTTATTATATAAATGGTACTATGTAAGACAGGCCAAGAAGGTCCAGATTGGGTGGCATTTTATTGTTTTTGTGATGGGCCAAGACGACACGTATATCCGAGCATCATCTACGTTTACGTTGTATATATATGTACCCAGTAGCAATACAATATGAAGAAGACACTTGAAGCTTCTGGCTCACTTTGCTTGGTACGGCAACGGTATGCGGTTATACGGGTATACTGGCTGAGAATAAGGATATACAACTAGATAAAGCTCGCCACAGCTGGCCAGGGTTGATTGTCGACTAGACCAGGAGCTTGACGCCTGTTACTCGGTGGGCCAAGATAGCTGTGCTTTAGTTTGTATAGACAAAGATACATAATATCTGGCTTGATTCAGGGCCATCATTAGAGTTCACGCTTACCTTCTTGTTCTGCCTTCGCCTGCCTACTGTGATGATGGAGGAAAAGACGCTAGCTAACGCTTCCTCTTGGCGGGATACCTTCGTTCATTCATCCAAACTGCAGGGTCTGCAATCCAATGTACCAGGGCCAACCTAGCCAGGTGCAGGGTCGGGCAGGGTTTGGGACACTCACCATCACCAGACAAAGGAAGTCACTCTCAGACTAGTGCGCAAGACAAGAAAAGAGACCTAAAGAAGACAATAGGACATGCTGCTCCATATAGTGACGGGCCCCTCGCTTCGTTTTGTCTTGTTCTGCTTGCTTTGTTGATCTGATTGCCACCGAGTAGCATTACGTTATATTTGACTTGAGGGTATTGATCGCTTGACTGTATGTACATACATCAGCCCAGCAGCGACAACTTCTATAGTTTACCTCGACCTCTATCGTCCGACATCGTGCACTTAATCGACAAACACGAGCTTTGCTTGGCTCGAGAACGACGATATCATATATCATATCACCTATATGAACAGGCCCTTCCTTATTCGACCGTGTGCTTGCTTTCTTCTTCTATCTAGATTCCAGAATATTGATATTTAGTAATTATCAGCTCTTGCTGCTTTAAAGAGCAATTGCCACATGAATTGAGGAATCTGCACGCAGGAGCAAACTTTTGAACGTGTGCTGTTTAGTGCAACATAGCACGTCCTTCTTGGTTTTTATTCTTTGAATTATTCTCACTTATCCACTAAGGCCAAAAAAGACTCCAGAATCTCGCTAGTCCACTGACGTCGTTCATTCATCGCCTCACTCAAAGAAATTGCTTCCCGGTTTTGACGACTCTGTCCATTCAAGACAGAGACAGCCTGATCTGTCAAGTTTGGCCTTAATCATAATCACGCCTTCTGACGCCCGTCTCTCTTGGACGCACACGCCTCTTAAATGCTTATTGTTGTTTTCTATCTCCCTTCCCATCTCTCCGTTGCGAACCGAAACTGAGCAGTCCGTGCTCCCCCATCTTCATCTTTGCAGCCCACCACCATCGCCCAATTCGTCGTCTTCCCAGCGTTCCGCTGCATATTGTCATCTCTGCTGCGATCTGTGCTTTGAGTCTCTCTTCACTGACCTTCACTATTCTCCGAACATCGCAAGCTCAAAGGTCCTTGCTATCTCCTACGCGCTGTCGTCACGGCCACCCTTCGACCGCTGTGCGTGCCCGTCAGGTTGCTTGTAGTCAGGTACATCTACCATGGACCAACTGCTGATAAGCACTTTCTCCCAATATTCATGAGCAGGTGACGTTATCCACTGCAGAATCCACTGTAGAAACCGACGCAGTCCTGGGCTAAACTCCGTGGCTAGAGCGAACTGGGCCTTAATTGTCCATCCTTTTCTTGGGCCATATGCTGATGCAACCGCACCACTGTGAGCAAACATGGCACCGCATTTTGGGCTGTCAGCCAGCAGTAGCAATGGAGGGGAACCGCATGCGAAAACAACGTCTAGTGCTACTACATCAGGCCCAGCTGCAACTCCAGCTTCTGCCTCCTCGCTAGCTCCAGAGCTCACCGAGAGGACAAACAGTCGAGGCACCAGGAGCAGTAGCACGAACAGAAAAGAAAAGGACAAAGACTGGGACCGAGACCATGATCCTAAAGATCGGACAGGCAAAGAAGGTGACAGCCGAGTCGCAAGACACGGACCTCCTCCTCTCTCCATGCAAACCCAGGGCAATAATGGACTACAGAGTCGCATCCGGCCCTCGAGCCAGCAACAAAGCCACTCCACCAGCTTCCTTGCCCATACTCTTGGCCATAGCACCAGCAACCACGCTCAGCATTATTCGCAAATCCAGCTACAACAACAGCAGCTTCACCAGCTTCAGCTTCTGCAACAACAACACCAGTCATCGTCGGATTACCACAGCCGTCCGTCGTCGTCCGCCATATCGTCGTCTGCTTCTTCTACTTCGTCTACCACGTCTCCGTCATCGGCCGAATGGCCCCCATCGCACTCTCTCCGTCAGCGTCACACTATGGACGAGCGACTATCAGTCGGCAATTTGAGAGCGTCATTCCGCCCCGGTCTACTACCCGGAGCAGCCCATACCATCCGAGCCTCGACGTTTAGCAACGCTACTACTGCTAGCACTAGCTTATCCTCTATCGCCGGCACTAGCGCCAACGGCTTCTTTGATCCGCCGCTATTACCAATAACTCGAGCTAAATCACCCGGTGTCACTAGCGCTTCTACTACAACTGCTTCTACACCTGTTGCCACTGGCACATCTGAAACTGCCGTCAGCCCAGCTTCGCAGCCCGCTACCTTGGCTTTGGGAACCGAAGACGATCCTGAGGGCGCGCGTAGACAGGGCATGGTGTTCCATGACTCGTTTAACGCCGCCTCCGAAGCTATACCACCACTTCCTGTGACACCAATAAAACTTACCGGCACAACAACCACCACCATCACTGGTGGCACTGCTACTTCCGCCCCACCACCGATTCCTCCACGAAATCTCACTCTCCGGCAACGTACATTCACTATGGATGGCTCATCTTGTCGACAACCATCTACTCTCTTGAATATGGGCATCAACGATTTTCGTAGTCGCGTAGGCTCTTTCTCTACTACATCTACACTGACAGTCCACGATGACTCTCGCTTCTCCTCAGCCTCAAGCCCTGTTGAGTCAATGGGGTTCCCTTCGATCTACAATGGACCATCTCCTATGCAATCTCCGACACCCCCACCACCACTGTCCATGGCCAACCGCGAGAAGAAATCGTCTGGCGCCAAACGTCTAATCAAGCGCAATACGTCTCGACCCACTTCACCTGTTCCGACCTCACCGCCGTGTATCGACTCGCTTCAGACTCCAATAACGACGTCGAGCGCAAGCAAAGTTCTAATGCTCATGACAACGCTAAATGGCCGTATGCGTGGAAACGTAGACTACCAAGCAGAGACTAGCGGCCCATGGTATTCGGGTATATGTTGGATTGAAGAGGAATCTGGCTGCTTGATGTTTGATGCTAGTCATAGTAAGGGGTTTCTTTTAACGCTTTGTGCCGACCTCCGGGGCTGCCGTATCATGCCAGTGGAAGACCCAGAGTCGGGCAGATTATGTATAAATCTGGTTACCAACTCTCCTCATATGGAAGTGGTTATAAAACCATCTATACCCGAGGAATACGATCTTTGGGTGGCTGCACTTTTGTGTTGGCAGCAGATGCGGCCTTCTGCCCCGTCAAAATATAATGCTGGAGGCAATGTCAGTCCTAGTACAACTCGCCCGGAGCTTCGGCGACATGGGTCCTCAAATGTCTTTAGCAGTACTTCTACAAAGGCCCCAAGCATCATCAAGGTAGCCAAGGTTTCTGTGTGGGATAAGGGCTTTCCAACGACCCCACGTGGCATATATAGGAGCCCATCAATCCTCGACTCGAGGCCTACTAAAGATGTGAAAGATTCTACCAGCTGGGCAAGGCTCTCATGTCTGCTCCAGGATAATGGAGAACTGCGTTTATTCACAGAAAACGATGTGTCCCTCTTGTCCCTAATTGACCTCTCTCAGCTATCACGATCTGCTATCCAGCATCTTGACCGAACCGTCTTTGAAGAGGTTGAATTCTGCTTGGCAATTTTCCCCATCTACGCGCCTGGGTCTACTCAACTCTCCATCTTCCGACCAATTTATATATCATTTGATAGCCGTGTACTTATGGACGTTTGGTTCGTACTACTACGCGCATTTGCCCGTCCGTACATATTCCGCCTCAGCCCTAAGTCTCTGGAGGCTCCGGTTCTTGTCAATAGCATTGAAGATAATGCTGCAAGTGAAGTTTTTCGTCTTGAGCGCACGTTGAAAATACGCGTGACTGAGGCTAAGTTGAAAGCCCGTGAGCGTGTTCTTGATATTGGTAATTCACGCAACGAAGACGCCATCATTGGCAACTATTTTGCTGAAGTCATGCTCGATAACGAGGTTAGAACCCGCACTACGATCAAGAACAACACCAAGAACCCCTTCTGGAGGGAGGAATGCATTCTTCCTGATATCACGCCTATACAGCCTGTTGTATCAATCGTGCTGAAGCGTGTTGAGGGACTCGAGCTACCGGAAAAGAAGCTCCATTTTAGCAAACCTTGTCCACCAAGTGAGGTACACTGTGTACTGTTGACATCCCAATTGATCAGCTTGAAGTTGGCGATAACCATGAACAGTGGCTACAAATTCTTGATTCCGGACACCAATCGATCGGCACCATGCTTGTCAAGGTCCAGCACGAAGAGATGTCTGTACTTCTAGCCTCTGAGTATGAGCCGTTGAAGGAAATTCTGCAACGTTTCCCTACCGGCCTTACGTCCCAGATTGCACGACGTATGCCTAGCAATCTTCGTAGACTCGCCGAAATCTTTTTGAACGTTTTCCAGGAGTCTGGCAAAGTCAATGAATGGCTTATGGCTCTAGTCGAGGAGGAGATTGACGGCATCAGCAATCAAGCCCCTGTCAAAAACTATCGCTTCAGCAGCCGACTACGGTCTAGCGAATCAATCGAAGTTGGTAGTGATCGTGTACAACTTGTGCGCGATATGAGCAAATCCTTAGCAGGCGAAGCCAATCTACTTTTCCGCGGCAACACCCTGCTTACTCAGGCCTTGGAGTACCACATGCGCCGTCTTGGCAAAGAGTACATCGACGAGATTCTACGGGATAAGATCATAGAGATCAACGACTTAAATCCCAATTGCGAAATTGATCCTAGCAAGCTAGAGCCGGGCGAGGATATCAACCGTCATTGGTCATTGCTGTTGAAGTTGACCAACGAAGTGTGGGGTTGTATCTCAGAGTCTGCAAGCCAGCTGCCTGCCGAACTTCGTCATATCCTCAAATATGTTCGTGCTGTAGCCGAAGATCGTTATGGTGACTTCTTGCGTACAGTTAGTTACACAAGTGTCACCGGATTCCTGTTCCTTCGGTTCATCTGCCCGGCTATTCTCAGTCCCAAGCTTTTCGGTCTTCTGCGTGATTTACCTA
This sequence comes from Davidsoniella australis, assembly GCA_009806335.1. NCBI lineage: Eukaryota > Fungi > Ascomycota > Sordariomycetes > Microascales > Ceratocystidaceae > Davidsoniella > Davidsoniella australis. The sequence continues at coordinate 7,994 of RHLR01000014.1, forward strand.
CACCTCGTGCTCAGCGCACCTTCACGCTCATGGCTAAAGCCTTACAGGCCATGGCCAACCTATCCACATTTGGCCAAAAGAATCGTGGATGGAACCCATGAACAAGTTTTTGAACTCGCAGCGTTCGTCACTAAAGTTATATGTCGATACTGTGTGTGCCATTCCTGCCGAACAGAACAAGTTTATGTTGCCAGCCTCCTACTCTACACCACTCGCCATCATGAACCGAATGAGCGCTACCTCCCGTGAAGGCATACCCGTCCTTCCATATCTAGTTGATCCTACACGCAGTCTGGCTACTCTGGTTCAACTATGGACGGCCTCAAACAGCCAAAATAGCGCAGATCTTCCCAGCGGTGACATAGTTCTCTTCAACGGCATGTGCCAAACGCTACAAGAGCGTGCTGAAGTGTGTCTCAAGACTGCCGAGCTTTTGCGTGTGCCCACCAACCGGCAGATCTCAATCATCTATAACACTGATATCAATACGTCACGTACAGTTCTAGATCCCGAAAGCCCTCTCGGTACCCCCACAGCCACTCCAAGTACTGTGCCCACCAGCATGTCTGCTTCCTCACTTAGCAGCCTAGGTAGTCACTGGCCGATCTTGTCTTCACGCGATCGTGACGCTGACGCACACCAACATGCGCCGGGATCTGCCGGAAGCGATGTTGTTGAAACAGCGCCTTCTCGGCGCCGTCCTACTTTGAGAGACATCGGGCCACGTCGGGTATCTGCAGCTGCCACCACGAGCAGTAACTTTGCTAGCACCAACAGCGGTTCAGCTAACAATGGCTCTGGAAATGCCAACAATGCTTCTGGCGTGGGTGGCCTAGGTCGTTTGGACCTGACTAGTCTAGCGCATATGCAGTTGCAGAATCTAGGTTCGGCGGGTAATACCCCAACTGAACCAATGCCAATGTCCCCCGTGGGCACGATGAAGGGCTCCCGTAATGGCCGGTCTACACGGAATATCCTATCTGGTATCATTCGTATGGGACGAAGTGCTGATTCCCAACAGCAACAACAATCTCAGCAGCAACAACAACAACCATCGGCTAGCCAACAATATGAACTTCTCAGTGAAACGGACGCTACCAAGTCTCGTTCCAAGTAGATTCATTCTCTTCTTTCAAGCCATTCTTTTCTTCTCAACATCTTTTCCTCTATCATCCCCTAATCTAATACCGACCAAAACATGGAGGAGGGCCATAGTTCGACTAACCAAACTCATTGTTATCATCCATCCTCTTCTCATTCATTATCTATCTACCTTTCATGTCTCTACCATTCATTCTTTCATCTACCACGCCTCGCTACGCTTCCCTTTTTTCACCCTTCACCTATCTCTCTTATCACTTTCTCCCATTCTTATCATATTGCCCTCATATTCATAATCTGTAAGACGGTGGGGAGGAAAATCTCATGTCATTTTTGTACTTTTGTATCTTTCAAATATGTAATGGGGCGGTATTTCTAGTATCTTTTTTTTCAACATTACAATCAGGTTCATGGGAATTAACATTCGAGCCTTGTTTCTCTTTATTTTCAATTGCGTATTAGTGTTTTTTTCGGCTATTCCTTGTTCTAAAATCGTGTTGGAATTTTGCATAGATATCATGGATCTAAGGAGGTCAACATCTTTCAAAGTTATATTGTGTGGCTATCGTTTTTTATTTCTAAATTTCTCTCAATATTTAATTAAGGCATACAAGCTATTCACCACAAAATCATCAATGATTCATTAATTCAAAATTGAATGTGTTGTTATAATCTAGTATTGAAACTACTCTGAATGGCTATATGTCCTGTGTTCATGAATAGGTAAACGCCGTTGACGAGTGCTGAATAGATAAAAACAATCGTTATCATATTCTGTCCGCCATTCCTAACTCGATCCTCGGTATGTTGTGTATTTTCGCTTTTTTTGTTTCTACAAATTTCCTTTTAACGTTTAGATAATTGTGTGTGATAGTAAAGTTTTATCGTAAACGGAAAATATCTGGTCAAATCTATGCTCGAGATTTGTCTAGGAGAAGATCTTGCGATAAGCAGCCTTGTGCTTCTCCTTACGATCTTGACCCGGGTGTTGATGGCATTAAACTCGTTCGTGATGGCAACATCAGATGGCGCTAGCTTTTTGGCCTCGCGCAGATCATCGAGGGCAGCCTCGTCATCCTTGAGATTGCTGAGAGAGATTGCACGGCGGAAAAGTGCCTTTGCCTTGTCGGAGTCCTTGATGCCAGGCACGTTAAGGGCTGCAGTCGACGCCTTGCGCGCGTCACTCCATTGTGACTGCTTAGAAAGTAATAAGGCAAGGTTGTTGTTCAGTTGAACTCTCAGTAGGGCCCAATCAGCCTTGACTTCAGGAGTAGCGGATTCCAGATCCTCGGGGTCCTCGTCGAGGTAGCGTAGGCCCTTCTCATACTTTGAGACACCAGCAGCAAGATCGCCGGCCTTGAAGGCGGCACCACCATAGGTCTTGCAGTCGGAAGCAATCTTAAATAGTTCGGCAGCCTTCAAGTCCTCGCCGTCGTGGTCTTCGGGGTAGTCCTCGTAGGTGTCGCCGAAGGGATCGGCCTCGGCAGCGCCGCTCAAAGTAGGCTGGTCGGCAGCCAGTTCGCCGGAATTCAGAATCTCAACGGTCTTGGCGGGGCGATCACCGCCATCGGTAGGAGAGCGCTCGATAGCACGGACGATAGACTTTCCAGCAATGACCTCGCCAAAGACGACGTGCTTGTTGTCGAGGTGGGAAGTTGGGACAGTGGTAATGAAGAACTGGGAGCCGTTGGTGTCTAGTTAGAGAGAAGATTATGTTAGCAAGCATCTTGTTATATGCATCTTCTCGTCGTGAACTTACTAGGGCCAGCGTTAGCCATGGAAAGCAGGAAAGGCTTGTCATGGTTCTTGACGAAAGCTTCGTCGTCGAACTTCTCGCCATAGATTGACTCGCCACCAGTACCGTCGCCGTTGGTAAAGTCACCACCCTGGATCATGAACTGCTTGATAACGCGATGGAAGATCGAGCCCTTGTAGCACAGGGGCTTTCCAGTCTTGCCAATGCCCTTCTCGCCCGTGCATAGTGCGCGGAAGTTATCGGCTGTTTTGGGCACCAAATCATTGTATAGGCGCATGACGATACGACCAACGGCAACGCCGTTCATGGTAATGTCGAAGTAGACGCGAGGACGGGTATCTTCAGACATGGTGTCTGTTGGTGCGTGGGATAGTGGTGATTAGTGGTGATGATGACGATAGGCTATGGTTGGTGGGGTGGAGGGGTAGATTCAATGAGCTGAGACAGCGGGCTGGAGACGAGGAAAAAGGCGATAAAAGGCACGAAGTGCTATGGTGATGGATTGTAGAGAAAGATGGATATATAGAAGAAAAATAAAGAAGAAAAAAAACAAAAGAAAGGCCTAGTGGAAGCAGGCTGAGATTTAAGCTGTCAGAGGTGTTAAAAATGCCAACGCCTTGTTTGTCCTGGTTGGCTGGTGGAAGCTTCTAGCTCTTCCTCGATTATGTTGGATCCTCTGTATTTTTAACTGGCTGTTCTTTTTTATGCAGGTAGTGGAGCAGCCAAAATCCGTAGTCTCAGCTCAGCAGCTTCGAAGCTATAATTGCTTGTTTGGCTCTCATTAGGCTACAATTTATATCTAGAAGACAACCCCGAAATTGAAGTTTCCTGTATTTCATTCATATGTAGCAATCCCGTTAGTTGTTCTTAGCGGTTTCCAGTGGAAATATGTAGTTTGTTTGTTCATTATGGCGTGGACAAGTGCGTAGAATCGTTTGGTACCTGGTAGAAATCCCAGCTCAGCAGCATCGCCAATCAATATATCAGGCGGGAAATGTATGTTTCAAAGAGAGTTTATAGTATTATTGTCACTATCTCATGGGTTTTTACTAGCACCGACATTGATTTCCATAGTTACCTTTTCCCACCTGTATTAGCGTCTGTAGTCATGTAGTGTGTTCACTGAGGGGATGAGTTCTTACCGGGCCATCATTCACGAGAGCAACCTCCATCATGGCTTGGAATTTGCCATTCTTCACCTTGTCAGCCTGATATCCATCCTGAACCTTCTGCAAGAAGTAGTGGTACAGTTTGCTTGCTTGTTCTGGGGGGCAGGCGCCGTGGAAATCTGGCTTAGTGCCCTTGGTCGTCTTCGCTAGGAGAGTGAATTGTGACACTGGCTAATGTTAGCACCATCTGTGATTGGTGGTAGAGATGGTGTGCGAGCCTTACCACATAGAACTTCGCCGCCGATGTCCATCACACCCTTTTTCCACTTTTAGGAACAGTCAAGTTAGTACAATTCCGTGCATATTAGGTGCATAGGTGCATAGGGCTTACCCGAGCACCCGTTTCCTCGTCATCCCATAGCTTGAACTTCAGGATCTTGTTGGCTAGGTTCTCTGCATCTTTCTCTGTATCGCCCGGAGCAATCGCCGCGAACACGAGAACACCTTTACCTATCTCGGAGATCTTCACCTGGTCTACCGTCACAGATGCCGACAAAACTTTTTGGAGGATGGCTATCGTGCACGTCAGTATCTAACCGACTGTTTAGAATACCTCATCACTCACTCACCCTTCATTTTCGCGTATGCAAGTCGTCCTGTTGTTACTTCGAGCTTGCATCTGACGTCTCTTCACTCGAAATATAAATCGCTTGTAACTTTGCGAAGCGGAGTCTACGAGTACCCTAACCCTATATAGTTCCTGAAGGGGCCATATTACCTGCATGAGCCGTGACCACGGGAGTTTCATGCATGGATTTTGCGAGGATTACAATGATAATCAATTATCATGAAATATTATCAACGTTGACAACAACAGCCACCATCATTGAAAAGCTGCTCTTTTGACTGTAGACTTATGTGTGCTTCCATAGCGGTCCGTATCATGATATGACGCAGGCGGCAGGCGCAATGCAACCCACGATGTCTTACATAACGTATTGATGATCCTAGCGCAGCTGAAAGCCGGAATGAAACGAATTGGCTTCAGTTGACCTGTCGTTAAATTGTTGTCGAAACCTCAAGGACGTGAACCAAGCTAAGTTAGTGTTCTGCTTGCAAGTACACGAAACCTAGTTGGCCCGTGGGAACTTCAGATTAATATTTGGGGGTCCTGAAAACGGCAAACACGTTCCTTACACTGCTACAATAGGATTAATCACGTGATAAGGCTGAGATGTGATTGGCCAGATACTCGCACTTCTCAAATGTGCCGCGATCCAGTACAACAACTTCCCAGAATACCAAAGCCTGCCTACTTTCCTTTGGCTTCGCTTTGCCTTGCTTCCCGCTCAACCTAACCACCAAACAGGGGTTGTCTATTCCATCACCACCCTCCATATCCACTAACTTCACTCTCAACTGCATCGGCGCATTCTCCAGGAGAGAGCAAGCTCTTGCGCAGCGAGACAGATACTTACTATCAAAGCACTAGTCAGCACTATAGCGCTTACCCCAAAGTGCTCGCAAACGCCACATCTCTCTGATCCAAGCCGGTGCGTCACCTAGTAACCATCAATAACCTCCAATTGTTCTAGTACTTTGTCGCTTTTCCTTTTTCAACATCACTCATCGGCCCAATTCTTCTTACGACAGCAATTGGCAACAAAACAACACATATGCGCTTTGAATGCGGCTTCATAATTCCTAACAAAACCTCCACTCACAGACCAGACCTCCAGCTTTCACAAGCCATAATACCGACAGTAATATCGATAATCTCAGAGAAACCACACAAATTCGAGTTGAGCCGATCGCTCAATACACATAGCCAACCATGGCAGCCCGTAAATTGCAACAAGAAGTGGACAAATGCTTCAAGAAGGTTGCCGAAGGCGTCGCAGAATTCGAGGCGATTTATGAGAAGATAGAACAGTCCACAAATCCCGCCCAGAAGGAAAAACTCGAAGACAACCTGAAGCGTGAAATCAAGAAGCTCCAACGTATGCGCGACCAAATCAAGACATGGGCCGCTAGCAACGACATCAAGGACAAAACTCCGTTGCTTGAGCAACGCAAACTCATTGAGACGGTGCGCCTAGTTCCAAACCGACAAATCGACGTTTGAAACCTACAACGACTAACTGACTACCTACAGCAAATGGAAAAATTCAAGGCAGTAGAAAAGGCCATGAAGACGAAAGCCTATTCTAAAGAAGGGCTATCGGCAGCAGCAAAGTTAGATCCGAAAGAACAAGCCAAAGCTGAAGCTGGTGATTTCCTTAGAGAGATGGTCGACGAGCTCGAGAAACAAGTCGAAACCCTCGAAGCCGAAAGCGAAGGCTTGACTGCCACGTTAAAGCGAGGCAAGAACAACGCCTCCAAAGCGGAACGGATATCGGAAATCGAATCATCAATCGAACGACATAAATGGCATCAAGGGAAACTTGAGTTGATGCGTCGGTCATTAGAAAACGGCGGCGTCGAGACAGATCAAGTTACCGACCTCGAAGAGTCAATTCGGTATTATGTTCAAGATAATATGAGTCCCGACTTCATGGAAGACGAGGAACTCTACGACGATTTAAGTCTAGACGTTGATGAAGATGCATTTGGAATGAACTTAGACACCGAGAAGGGATCATCACAAGATACACAATCCATACAAGACGACGGCCCTAGTCCGGGAGAAGCAATCATCGAGAGCTTGAAGGCGAGTACTAAGCCCCGGAATACGGAAACAACAGGAAAACGACAAGTATCAGCGCAGCTCAAGTCACCATTGCCAACGCTTGCAACATTACATCCACCGCAACCATCATCTTTATCGTCTATCCCAACGAATATGAAGCCCGCATCGTTACCAAGCAGGCCGGCAGGAGAAGGATTGAAATACGCCTCTGCAGCTGCGGCTGCAGCTGCTAACGATAAGAGCAGTGTTGGTATTGCGCCGTTACCTCCGCCACCAGGTTCATTTCCTACGAGAACAAGTGCGACTAGCTCCCCCGCTATCTCTGTGTCCTATCCTGTATCTGAATCGAAAGGTTCATCCGAAGTGCCGCCTAAAGGCACCAACTCGGCAAAGTCTACGCCCAAGACGACGACATCACGCTTGGCGAAGTCAGTCACGAGCGTACCGACACCAGTCCCTGAAATTACTGAATCTCCCAAGGGTAAGTAGATCTCGTGACAATAATTAGGGTTATGTATTCGGGTTATAATTTACTGACATGGTGTTTTCTAGCAACCGTCCCCGCTTCATCGTCTGCATCAGCATCAATTTCTTCAACACCATCAGCGCCAATCCCCACTTCAAGTGCGGCGCCAGCACCTGCTCCCGCTAGCAACGGCGTGCCTGTAAACGGCACCGCAAACGGTACTAAGACCGCCCCCTCTCGGGCGACCCAGGAGGAAGAATCCATATATCATCTTCCCGCTTCTCTCCAAGATTTATTAGAGACGTACGAGGCTATGCATTCTCGTCCCATGGCCCCTAACGCGCCTCCAGCGCTGCGTCTTTTGGAGGCCAGTCACCGCGATGCCCCTAAGTCGTTGGATGGAGAGATGCCCAAAGTTTACACTCCGGAAATTCTCATGAGCATCCCATCAACTAACTACCCAACGCAACCACTGTCTATCTTGGATAACCCTCGTCTCTATGCACGCCTTGATACTGATACATTATTTTACCTGTTTTACTACCGTCAAGGCACAGTTCATCAGTACATGGCTGCTCGGGCCCTAAAGGATCAATCTTGGAGATTTCATAAGCAATACCAAACATGGTTCCAGCGCCACGAGGAGCCTAAAAGCATCACTGAAGAATATGAACAAGGCACATATCGCTTCTTTGACTACGAGAGTACTTGGTAAGCCTTTTTTTTCTGTCGTGTTGAGTTTTGGCATATTGATCACTAACATAAACCCCTTTTTAACCCACAGGATGAATCGTCGCAAGGCTGATTTCAAGTTCACCTACAAGTTCCTCGAGGACGATATCTAGTTGAACTTGAGTATCCAGAAATGCATTTATCTCTTTGCATTATACATTATGTGTCCCAACCCTACACACATTTCTTATCTGCCCTTGTGGGTGTAAATACATACCTACAGCGTTAACTCCCATCTGTTAACTTATTTGTCTTATTATTAACAATCATCATTGTATTCTTTGTATCTGTGTATTATCTTTTTATCCATTGGTGCCTTGAAATAATTTTGTGTATCAATGTTTTTAAATTCACATGTCAATTTATGGCGTGAACCTAAATGTCACATATCATCTTTTAATATTATTATTATCTCTTTGATATCAATCTGCTCGTAATTCATAGCAATACGGGGGACATATCATCCTTCATTAGGGTTTCTTCATAATTAGGGTTCCATATGACGTCAAAAGCTGATTGAAAGATAGCATTCGTTATGTGAGATACCCAATGCTTGGCAGATATGTTGTATGGTCGTACGGATCGTTCGGCAGTATTTCAAGGAACACTGCCGTTGGGTCCAGTATTTATGAACAAAGAGACCAAAGTCTGGAAGTGTAAGATAAAAACCTTACCCATATTGTCTATGCAGAAAATTAGTGTTGACAAATAGTGCGTTCTCCGTTTCTTTGACTAGAGTTATCCGGAGCGGAGAAGTATTGTGGCTTAGCTCTCTTGGCTGAACTGGATGTGCATCTTGCATATCGTGTGTGCGATCTGTTAGGCTATCTGTTTGGTAGGATTGTATGAAGTGCGGTGATAGTGTCACTAGGAAAGAAAAATGTTGCGACGTTGATATGGTGGTGTTGATGAGGAGAGAGAAATAAGATCATGACAATAGAGGTGTACATAATTATACAAATAGATGAGTGTCTATATGTATTTGGACTGACGTGGTGTTTTCAAGTCAGATTTTAAAATATAATATTTGAAATAACTAAAAATTTAGCAGCTTGAAGGTCTTTGTCAGACGATTTGATCATGAGTATGACAACAATCAGGCTTGATGCAGTGGATGGCCAAGCCTAGTGGATGTGAGATATTATGAAGCTCCTTGTACACAAAGAGGCTTTTTAGAATTATATGTATAAACACTACCCGCTAGAATGCATAGTATTTCACAGAGGCATTTTTAGATATAGTTGTAAGCGGTATAGTGAAATTTATCAGACCTAGTAGAAGAAATGGGATGCATGGGACAGATGGTGGTTATTGCCATCACTTCAAGGGCGGTGCAAACATGATATTGTAATCACGATACTAATTCTCTCTTCTCTCTATGCTCAATCTTCGTTTTTACGAGGCGGTAAGAAGTTGTTTAGGCTAGCAAGCCTAAGAAAAAATTATGCACAGTACAAATTCGCTATACGACAGAAATACCGTCGTCGTCACCATCGCCCATGCAATCCTGCAAAGCTGACGTTAGCAATTATGGATGATGCTGCATAGATGTTCTGGGCTGCTCTATGTTAGATTGACTAGAACTATTGAAACAAAACATTTTTATTATATCTTAAAGATGGATGGCTACATATGCATATATTTTAGGCTTGACGGGATTTCCTTTCTTCCTGCTTTTATATGCATCATTCTCTGATATGCTATTTATTGCATCTTCTGCCCAACCATCTGAATCTATGTAAGTCCAATTTAGGCACCCACCAGCACAGCTTTGAGTGTTGAAAAGCTAAGAGGCGCTAGATCTTATGCCACCTAGCAATGGTTCATAGCCCCAATCTTATAAAATCGCCGTATCCTGCTGATTAACTTGTGTTTGCATCTGACTTTTCCGTTTGCAGCTTCACCGGAACAAACTAGACCATCAACACTTAGAAAAACAGGATAAAAAACGACGAGTCCGCCTTGAATTGACCTTCAAGCTTAGCCACCAAAGGAAACAAAAAATATATATTCCTAGAGTTCCAATAACTTTGACAAGACCCCACTGTGAAGCCCATTCCAGCAAAGCGCTGGCAAAACTTTCTGGGCTGTGTTCAAAAAACAACACACACCTGACCTTTCGACTTTTTGGCTATCTCCACGGCAAGTTCTTCTTTCTTTTTTCTTTCTCTCCTTATTTCTTATCTTAATCGCCAGCATCCCGCGACAAAGTTTGCGTTTGTATTTATTATCGCATCGCCAACCTTCAAAGCCAGAAGAGTTGAAAGAAATAACATCATCTTCATTCCTCGCTTTGTTTCCTACTCCTTTTTTCTTCTTTTTTCTTCTTTTTTTCGCAAATAGTATCCTGCTCGCATATTTTCCGAGTTTTAGACATCGCGCGTATTCTGTCTTGTCCGATCGAAGTGCTGTTTGTCTCTGGCAGCTGTACTTTCGTTGCATCAATAGGAACACTTAATTCTGACAAATAAAGCTATAGAGCCATCTCATCATGCTGGCCTTAGCAAAGAGATTGCTCGAAGAGCGCAGGTAAGCTATTGCCTCTTTACCCTTTCCATAGTCACCGCTATATCCTCCCCTCCGGTTAGATCGCTGCGGGTTTATACCCTGGCTCGATCCATCGCTTGTTCAATAGATCGCACGAATAGCCTTGCAACACTCACTAAGATCAACATCGTCGTTAGAACATGCTATAACTATTACGGTTATAGTACTAGCTGTCGCTCATCTACATGGTACAATTGGGGTCGTTGGGTAGTCCTAGGTGTTATTGTCTTAGTATCCTTCATCCTGTTCTTCATGCTTGCTCGTATCAACTCGCGCCGCCGTCGCAGCCATGGCATGGCTCCATACCGCGGCACCGGTTGGATGGCGCCTCTACCCAAGTACAGCCAGCAACCATTGCCCGGACATCAGCAGTACAACCCGCCTAATGGCCCACCCCAGGGCGGCTACTATGCTCCTCCGCCAGCATACTCGGGTCAGCAACCGCCGCAGGCTTGGGGCCAGACTGACGGCATTCCGTTGCAGCAGCCCCCGAGTGCCTATCAGGGTCAACATACAGAGCATTATGCCCCACCTACCGGACCGCCTCCTCCAAAATAGATAACGAGAAGGTCGGACAGTGTATGGTATAATTTTCGTCGGAGTGATGTCTGATTACGTGCTTCGGCTTCCAGTCAACAGATGATAGCCATTTATGTTTTTTTTGTTTTGTTTTGGTGCTTCGTTTTGTGGTTCGAGAATGAGGAGAAAAATATATACGAACTTGTTTTTATCTGCCTAATCACTAGATACGAGGAGACGTACTATGCAAATCAATCACGACCAAACTTTTGCACTTTCTTGGAAATACTCGGCATTTACGTCAAGAGAATAGTATGGCATTTGGTGTTATGTTCACCACTTTTTGTTCATTTAATCATATCTTTTATATGTCCTTCTAGAACTTTGATCGGTTTTTTTTTTTTAAATTTTTTTTTTTTCAACCGTGCTACGACTAACTACATTTAATCATCGGTTGCCTCCCAAAGTTACACTATACCACTTCAAGATGAGTTCCCGACTCTGGGTACGAATTCTCTTGCCCATAGCAAAACAGGGGCGATACAAGACGAGCTGCCCTTTCTCCGAGAATGACAGCGAATTGGCTGGAGATACAAAAAATGGCACACCTATCCCACAAAACACATTATTTCCGAGTGATTAGTTATATCAATCTTCCTTCTTATATTGCATCCTTATTCTTCATAATCTTGAACAATATATAGATCGGGGGTTTCTTTGTGGATGCTACTCATACTAATACTTCAAGTTCGCCTGGTGGATATTAGCTGGGAATGTAGAGTGACATCATGGCTTGACTTTGGGAGTTTGGGCGGGATTTTGGTCGCACCGTCTTCCAACAAGCTACTGGAGCTGTTACGTATAACTGAATCTTTTAAGTGTATGTATATTGACAACATTATACTCAGCTGTTCATAATATTAGCTATTTAGTACTCTTATATGATGGGATTTCTTTAATTTGCATGGCATGTTTCAAAAACGACCAGGTAATCTATATGTATGTAAGCTGTGGAAATGCCTGATATACGTATGGTATAAGGAGGGAGGACATAGACTTGTCAGGTAAAGCATTGAGATATTGTTTATACTTAGAACATCTGAGTAAGAGGGCATGAATAGATGAAATTATGACATGTTTAAGTTTTACGGCATATATGAAAACTAAGTAACCAGCCGGCAAGCCTTCGTAACTCATGAATATCGAAAAAAGATATCCGCTAGTAACATGAAGACAGAAAAGGTTATCCGTGATTGCATACCACTGAAAATAATGCCAAAAATTAAGCTTCTCATGATTGATTTAGTAGTGGACCAGCGTAGTCCTCGTAAACACCAAAGGCTAAAAATCCCAGATCATGATCGCCTACACAGCCACGCCTTCACTGTCGTGTAGGTACAAACGCCGAGAAATAGGGCAAACTAGTGTACCATAAATTTCGATGGCAAGTTGTGATGTGAGATGGTACAATTCTACTATCTAAGGAAGGAATTACAACCTAGAAATACATACATGTAGGTTCTAGCGTCGTTAACTAGCGTCGAAATTCGCCTGGAGAACTGTCGATCTTGCCCATGAACCAGGCGTAAGTAAGGGCAGTTATCGACAAGTGCAATTTTTTTTCTATCTTTTGCTCTTCTTTCTCGTCATAACACCAGAAACGGGCTTTGAAGCCTGTGCTGACCGTTAACGAACGGAACGTGCCTTAATTTATAGACCACTGTGCGAGGAAAGCGATATTCCGGCATTAAACGCGATAAAGAGCTTCAGCTTGTCGATGCGTCTTTGGCGTTTCCGTGGACGCTGTGGATAGCAAGGCACCCACTCGGCTATTGACTGTACGTGCGTCTTGGGAAGTCCATTCGGTAACAGGAAGACGTCATAGCAAAGCTTTTAGATAACAATATGTGAACAGGCTAAGGCTAATATGCCTACCGCTGTTAATCTAGTGGACTTGGTAGTAACCCAGTAAATGCACAAACCAAAAAGAACAACAAAAAGCATATCCGCCGCTAACGACGGAACCGCCTGTTGATGTGTATTTGCGTCAAGGAATTAGGCAATTGGAAGAGGAGATCATAGAACAATTGACTGCAACACAAACAAATTGTACCAGCCACACGCGGGTTGTTGCAGAATTGTAACCGCAAGGTTAGAGGGTTCTCGCTTCACACTTGTATTCGATTTGGTTCTCTTCTGCTTGCTCTACGGCTACTATATATGTATGTAAACATCCTGATATTTCTGCTTCCATCTTGCTTCTTCTCGCTCCTGTTCTCGATGGCTTGCAGAAGGGCCATTGTAGAGACTAGCGATGATAGTAAACTTGGGTAGCGTGGCGTCACCAATACAGGAAAAACAAAGGACCAAGTGGCTGGGTAGTTAGACGTAGAATAGAGTGAAATGATCATCTCCCACCACCTGCATTTTAGGCAGAATAGAGTGCTGCTTGCCGAATGGATGACAGGTAGCGAGTGCTGTTGCTTGACGGTTGTACCCAAGCATTCACAGTGGGTAATCGAATTCAGGGGCCCCGCGATTAGCAGCCAGGCAGACCGTATGTTCTGTATTCTGCTGTCGGTCAGCGCCGCTGAAGTGTTGTCTGTGGTTGGTTGGTGCTTGCGACTTTGACGTCTTGTGAGACCTTTTAGCGTACAGAGCTTGCTTGGTGCTGCGAAGGCTCCAGCAGTAAGCTAAAAAGGCAGCTAAAGATGCAGCAGTGACTAGCTTCAGGGGCTTCTGGCCTTGCATTACTAGTGGGATATGCTACAAGCAACACCGGGCACTAAAATCCTACTCTTTCGGGGGCCGACAGCCACAATATACAAGTATGTACTGTTTTGCCCTCAAATCAGAGAGCAATTGCATGACGCCGACTCCTAGTAGCACACATCAAAAGTCTGGCGACGATCATATCCTGCGAAAATCAGTATATTGTGCATTGCATCCGAGGATTCTGCCGGCGGAGGATGGATGATAATTGTAGTGTCTGTAGACAATAAGGTGGAAAAGAAAACATAGAACTACATTAGTCGTAAATTAGAAAAAAAAACAAAGAACAGAAAAACAAGGAAAGGGACCGCTCCTTCCTGCACCTGCAGCGTTCCTGCATTTGCTAATCCGAGGCCTGCTTATAGTTGCAAAAGCAATTACTTGCTCTATAGGTGTTTGTGCGTTGCGTGGGCTCTTTCCTCCTCTCATTCAGTCTCGGTCTCTGGGCCAAAGAAATCGTCGTCGCATGAATATGAGGGTCTTATTTCCTGATCGCTCACAGGCCCTTTGACTTTCTTTCTTCCTAGATTTTTCTTTTAGTCTCAGCTCAGACTTTCTTTCTTTCCTCCTGTTGCAAGATTATCTTTGCACTACGGCGTAGCCTTTCCTTTTCTCTCCTTTACGTGCCTTGATAATCAGCTGTTTCCCTTCTCTTCCAACTTTCTACGATTCGGGTTTTGTTTGTCTTTTATTCATTCATTCTTTCTGTTAGTCACGTCCTAGCTTGATTTGACTTTTTTCTCGTGCTTCTACTCAACATTCACGACGTCTCATAAATCATTCTTTTTACTATATCAAGCCGCCCCACGATCTCTTGCTGCTCAGCTACGACTATTTCGACTCTGCCTAGAGCCTATAACCTACTCACGACTATACCTACGAATCCCTATTCTCCCGAGCCAATTTCACGAACTCAATTTCCGCAGCGACATCATTCCTTAGTTTACTACATCTTTCTCGCCTACTACTAGACTCCTCGCTTGCCGTTCTTTCGTCCGCAGCAATATTGTCAGCAACAACTTCACGCAATCAATCTATTTGCCCTGTTTCTTTATCCCTAATTGCCCGGCTCCAGACTACGTACGACGCCACTTTTGACCAGTCACTATTTTCATTGTTATTCATTTTTATCTAAGGACTTGGCACTTGGCTCTGTCATATTTCATATTGGCTGTTTGCTGCCTGCGTTCCGATAACCCTCGTTCAATCTTAGCAAGGGGTTTCCTACACAAAGGCGTCGTCTCAAATCAGACCTCCACGAAGATTGTGGTGTTTGAATCTTTGTCGCTTAGACCAGTTTCACTCCACTACAGGCCCCAGTCACTACATATATACATCAGCTCTATTATTGGAAGCCGCTCATACGGCCAAGATAGTAAACCATAACTCTCGACTGGAGCCTCGATATCGATCGATTCTTATTGTTATCTATCATCCAATCATCCTTCACATAATCTTCACAATTTTTTTTTTTTGTATATTAAATTATCGACGATATTCTATTGCCAATTCCACTACTCTCTGTTGTTGGCGTCGAAGTACTGTCCCTGATCGTCACCAGGTGGTACGTGAAACCGATCTAGACGTACGATTTCGCGGGTTCCTGAAGCCTCTTGGCTCGAAACTCCGACGGCACTAGAGAAAATCCTGTGTAATATTTCTCTAGTCACCGTACAACCTTTTCGGCATCAACACCCTCATCGAACTTAGCCCAATATCAGCTTTTGAAATCTAAAAAATCATATCCACAATGCCTTCCGTCGATATTGCTATGGCACGGAGTTTGAAGGGAAGCACGTGGGATATATTGTCAGAGGGGATCAAGCGTTCATTAAATCAGAGATCAATCACATCTTCAGTAACTGATGGTGTCACTGATGTAAAGACGGCTCTATCCAGTTGGGATAACTGTATGAGTGTCACATGGTGCAAGTAAGTCAAATCGTCTCTTGGTATAACTATCTCGATATTAGTTACTAACATGACTAGATGGCCCCTTATTGCGATCATAGTTGTATGTGTTCTAGTAGTTGGTGGTATCTTGTGGTGTATGATCCGCTGCCTTTGCTGCGGCTTGTCCTGTTGCTGCGAATGTTGCTACTGCCTCAAGTGCTGCGGCAATTGCATGGGCTGCTGTGATGCGCCAAGAAACAAGCGCAAACACAAATATCTCGACGATCCTTATATCCCTCCTCATCACCAACAAAACGCCGGCTACCAGATGGAGCCTCAGATGAAGGCTGCTGCCATTTCAAACTCCGATTACACCATGTCTCGTGCGGGCACCGATAGTGTCCATCCCGTGAGTGGCCCTCCACAGTACGCCGAATTCGACGTTGGCAAGAAGAGTGGTAACGAAGATGCTCTTCCTGCTATGCCTAGTTGGGAGGGTGCCAGCACTAAGAAAGTCTCTATGGAGTCTCAGGATGGAGTGGAGATGGAAAACCTCAACAAGGCCGCGCCAACTCCCGCCTCAGCCGTTGCTAATACTCCTGCTCCTGCTGCCGCCATGGGTACTGTTGGTGCTGGCGCCGGTGGCCTAGCTGCTCGTGCTGTCAATGCCAACCGCCAAGGCCAAGGTCAAGACCAGTACCGTGGCAGCCCCCCTCTTGTGAGTCCCTATGGACCTCCAGTTCCCCAAGATCCCTATGGTAGATCCATGACCCCCGGTTACGGCAATCAAGGCAGAAGCACTCCAGGCTTTGGCAGCCAAAATGGCCGTGGTACGCCTGGATTTGCCAATCAGACCGGTCGTAGTACACCTGGTTTCCAAAATCAACAGAGCGGCCGCAGCACTCCCGGATACAACAACCAGCAGGGTGGCATGAGCGGCTACGGCCAGCAAAGCCGTGACCCATATGCTCAACAGCCGAACTCAGCCTACAACGTCCCGGCTGATAATGGCTACCAGAGCGTTCAGAACACTGGTTACCAGGCTAATGGCTACGATCAAGACGCATACGGCGCCAACAACGCCCTACCATCTCCCCAAGAAAGCGCCTTCCATTACGATAATCCTGCCTACCAGCAATCTACACAAACAGTCCAGACATTCAACACCGGCTACACTCAACAAACCCAGGTTTACGGTCAGCAAGGCTCTCGTGAAATGGGTGGCTATACTCAGCAACCTCAACAGCAGACTGATTTCTATGGCATGAACAATCAAGTGAACAACCCGTACAGTGGCCAGGCCGAGGTCTTTGAAATGCCTGTAGCCGACTATGCTGGTAATGGTGGAAGCATGACTGCCCAAGCCTCTCAGACTACCGGTTACACACAGCATCAACCACCACAACAAACCGGCGCTAGCTCCTTTGAATCAGCCCCTCAACCCCCTGCGCCCCAGCAATTCGCTGCCTTTAACCCAGGCGGCGTTGCAAGTAACAACACAGGCAACAGCGGTATCCAGAACGGAGGTGGTTTTGACTTTAACTCTGGCTACTCCCGTCCCGATACTTCCTCTGGTCAGCAACAGCAGGCGGGTTACGGTATGCAGCGTCAAGGAAGCACGCCCCCGCAAGAAATGTATGGTGGTAGCGACAGCGCCGCCAACACTACCTACGCTGCACCAAAGCCTTACAGACCGGCGCCGGCCTGGGCGTCTCAGTAGATGAGGCGATGTTGGAACGGACCAGTCATGGCTAGTGCTCTATTTTGCTATGCATCTTCTAACGTCGCATACTGAAGGCACCACTTGCTTTCGTTCGTCCTGCTGTATAACTTGTTTGTGTCTTTTTTCTTGCTTGCATATCAAACCTGTCTTATGATGGTCACTGACTAGGCCATGTTTCATTGTTATTTAACTGTTTCCCTTGGCGAATATCGACTCCTTTCTCTACTAGCATTTTGACTTCATGTTTTCTTTCTAATATTCTTTATATATCTATCTTCCATCATTCTATGGGACATATGAGTCTTTATCAGACTCTATTTTGGTAGAAAATAATGGTGAATGACTTATTTATTCACATTTGGCGTTGGTTTTAGGCCAAAATGTTGTTTTTCTTTTTTTCTATCTTTCGCTCACACTCATTTGTTACATACACATTGTTGTCTGGCACTACATTACGGAGCGGTATCTCCTCTTCCTACTTTAATTTATCACATACACACAATCGATATTAAAGTCCAACTACCAAGCATATCTTCTACATCTAAATAACAAATATATATGATATGCTTTTGTATGCACATGTTATACATGGCCATCTCGGATAATGTGGATAGTGTATGTATGCTTTTGCTGACAACAGGACTTTGGAAGTTAAGTTAATGAATAGAAGCCATTTTGTACCGTTAGGTACGATCATCAAGTAACGTACAAAATAGATTCACCGCAACATAGAAACATTTCAAGACTCAATGTGCAACTGAGCAGTATATGTAACAAACTTAACATCGAAAGCTGCAAGAGTCATCAAGCCATCAGAAGTCTAATGATGAACATTAGCTGCTTTCTTAACTGAGAGCCGAGATGGCCTTCATAGCATGAAGACATAAGAGCAGCTGAACCATAATTTGATTCAAGATCGATACTGGCTACTATCTTATCTAAAAGCGTATCTCTCGTTTCTGTTGATCCCAGAATGCCGTATGTATGGCTACACCAATTATTTTTGACATATTTACAAAACTGCAAAGTTACACTGCTACCTTGCTTGACTTCCCGAGTTTTTGACGCATTCCGTATTTCCGGCAAGAACAAGTATTCGTAGCAGATACTCGACAGGATAATGTCAACTATTTCCAACGCAAGAAAGAAGTTAACCCTATAGTTAGATAGGGGCTGTCAATAGGAACTCCTTGGCTGTTTAGTGAACTAGATGTACTATGGAGTCCTTGATAAAAACAAATAGGCCACATAGATCGCATAGCCTCTTCTCAACAGCATAGGAGTTTTCGATAGCGTCTTGGAGTGTTGTTGAACCTCTTAGCTTTAGATTCAGTGCAACTCCCATCTCGGTAGCTGTTAATGGACGCCTTGTACCAACAACAATCAGAAGTATAAGAATGGCTTCTTCCAGGTAGTCGGGTTCAATTCGCTCCAGAATCTTTCTGTAGGCCTCGTTCACAGTACTAGGAATACCATCAATTTCACTAATATGAAACCCAATCTTTCTTGAAATGCTCTCCATATGTTTGGTTATGAGATCAACAAAGATATATGTACGATTATTCATATCGATAAGCTTATTTTCGATCTTCCCACGTACTTCTAGGCTCACATCCAGCTTTGTGACACGGGATTGCACAAATAGATTTATTTCGGCCTGGATTTGGCTATCCTCTGCTTCTCTCTCGAAAGTGGGGTTGAAGTTTTGGCATCCAGTAAGGACGACTAGTAAACAAAATCTTCAACCAATGGTGAGCATCCTGAATCTTTACTTCTCTCGAACCACTCAGTAGCAAAATCAATCAATGTAGATCAATCTTCAGCGGTACACTCATCCAAGGCATCTATAACTATGAAGGTGTTGGTGAATTCTGCATCACCAGTGGCTTCGATCAAAATCTGCCATAGTGTATACATCCCATGCTGTAGTTTATTTCCGTTCTCTCTCTACGAGGTTAAAGCATGCTTTCGTAAAGATGGCTGATGGCTGAAAAGCTGGTGTACGATGGAGCAAAGAGCTGTCGAAAGACTACCTTGGTTTTCGTTGTCTTTGAAGAAGAAATAGCAGATGGAAGGTAAGATGTCAGAGGAAGATGAAGCTTGCAAAGAACCTCTAGCCAATTGTCCATCCAAGACAGACTTCCCACAACCTGTATCGGCAGTGATCAAAAGAAGGTCGTTGTTCGTGTTGTTGAGCCAGTTAGTAAATTTTTGGGTTTTGCGCACCCAAACACATGTTCCGTCCACAGCCTTGGGATTAATGTCTTTAAGGGACCTGTAAGAAATAGTCTTGAAGCTGCGATGACATTCTGATAACTTATCATCCTCTTCCATGCTAAAATTATGGCGGTATAGAAGTTCCTTCTCGTGTTTTCCGTCATACTACTATCTATCGATTCTATAGTAAAACCAAAGTTATAATTTTTTTAGCCAGTGACAGTAATTTAACTGGAAATATGTTCGATATAACTTAATAATAACATCCAAGGCCGGTATCATTTTCACGATATTGCTCTTGTGCACAAAGCTTAAAAGCTCTTTAGTATAGCAGCAGCAAGAGCGGCATAGGCATGCCAACCGTCCATTTTATGACACAGCAATTTTTTAGACAAATGCTGACAATACGCACTATAGAAAAGACTGATTAGTTAGGTCACGGCCTTAAAATTTTATCGATCAGAATACACTAGTCTATCTATACACACAACTATCTATGTATAATTATTCTCGGATGCGTAACTTGGTGCTCTCTACACCGCAAATTATAGGCTTCTTTGACCTCCTAGACTCTTCCAAAACCCTACAAGGCCTACAAGGCTATCCGCCACGTCATCTAGCGCGAGTTATTAAAGAGTTTTATAATTTGTATGTATGTATGTACATATATAGTATCGTTAAGCCCATATTATATGTATTTAAGCCTCTGAAATAATAGCGGTGTTCCGATTAGGTTTCGTTATGGTGTAAAATAGTGCATACATACATAGATTAGTACATATATTTGTCTAGAAAATCCCACCTCTAATTACACCCAATAAAACAATATGCACTTCTGTAGGCTTTACGGGGCCAAAACGCACATACGATGGCATGCAAAGATTCGATGTAGCCCCAAAAAGCTGTAATTGCGGATCTGCTCAGTCAAAGAATGAGGGGAAGATAAGGAAACACATAAGAAAAGGCAGTGAAAGAAACAATAAGCATGAACTTGAAGCCTGATAATCGCACGCTGCTTTTCTTTCTTTTATTGAGGCCCGCACTTTTTCTTATTGGTGAAAGAAGAATAATAGAGTTTGGAGAAAAATATGTAGTTTGTTTTTATTTGAGAAAGATACCCGAGGTTGAATGGGAAAATAAGAAAGAAAAAAAACAAAAACGCCAAAACACCATACAATATACCCGGGGATGTATACAAAGAAAGGATAAAAAACAGATAAGGCCCAAAATGCCTAACGAGAGGGAGCGGGCATATATAACAAAAGGAAATTAGTTAAAAGGATGAGGAGATGTTCTGTGTGGAATACCATTATATATTCTAGTTTCCGGAAATCACGGAAGTATTGCGACTACGACTTGAGCTACTACTCAAGAGAGTCGGTGCATCGCCATCGACTTCTGGGTTGTATTCATCGGCGGGAGTCTTCATGGGAGATTTAGCGCTTGATCTGCTGATGAAGCTACGTCTTTCCTCATCAACATTGTACTTGGTAAGATGGGCTTCTTCATCCAACGAAGAGCTATCCTCGTCTATATCGCTGTCGATTTCGCTATCGCTGCTGCCAGGGCCATGGTGATGACGATGACTGTGTTCTGTTGCAGAATCATCTGAGTCGGGAAGTAAGGAATGACGGCCACGAGATTCATGATCATCATTAGGGGAGGCGCCGTCATCATCCTGTTTCTTGATGAAAGAATCGATGATGTAGTACTGCATAGCGTTCATTATGAGCGGGAACAACATCATAACAAAGACAATCTGGAGCTGCTCGTTGCCCTCAGTCCAGCGTAGGGCCCAGTCACCAACATGTGCGATCCATGGAAACATGATGAATATGATGAGTACGACGACTTTCATGCCAAAAAGGCCACAGAAGTAGATGATGGATTGCTTGAACCACCACGACGCCTTGGGTGGTGATCCATAATTGCCAGACTGAATCGACTCATGAGGCTTTCCGATGGGTGTTCTAGCAACAAGATTGGTATAGATGCGTAGTAAGATGATGAGGATCGGGATACCAAGAGTAGTCTAGAAAACATCATGTGGTTAGCTAACTTCGTACATGGAGAGAGGACAACTTTTTTTTCTTTTCTTTCATGAAGAGATAAGACTGGGGAGAACTTACATCAACTGCTAAATTTAATAGATACCAAGAGCATGGGTTAGGTTGATAAACTTCATTGTCTTCGTCACGCTGCAACAAGCTGCGTACATGATAGACGGTGCTAGGCTCCATCTTGACGGAAAACCGGCCGCTGGTGAGCATTGCCATGAAGACGTTGGCAACATGGACCAAGGCTGATCCAAAAACCTGCTTACTAGCATCGAAGAACCAAATCTTGACGGGCCGCTGTGGCCGCTCGCGATAGCGTTTCCATACGAGCGACATCATAGCCAGAGCGCCCAACGCGAGTTGCACAAAGAGCGCAAAGGAGCCAAGCAACTCACAGTCGCCGGGCTTCTGCAGCAATAGGGTGGGTGAGCCGCCAGAAGATGCCGAGTGCGCGTCGCCTGCAGCGGCGGCCGGCGTGGACATGGACAAGCCCATGGTAGTGGATGTGGAGATGGGTGTAGATAGTGGAGTGGGAGACTTGGCTGGCGTCAATGTAGGAAAAGGTGATGTCGAGGGTATTAATGTGGCGATCGCCGTCGATAAAGGCAGCGACGATGCGGTTGACGAAGTCGCAGATGTGGCAGGAGAAAGAGCGGCGATAGTTGTTTTCGAGAGAGCCAAGGGTGTTGTTGAGGATGGATCTGAGGTCACTGGATCTAAGTTTGGAGCTGCAGCAAAGGCTGCAGCAGTTGTGACCGCATCGGTGAGACTCAGTGTAATTGCCTCTTCCAGTGGCAGGTGGTTAGGCAGTTCTGCAGGTTGCATTTTAGCGGAATTTGTAGCTTGTTCTAGTGTCGAATTTGGACTTCAAAGATGATTCCGCCCTTGTCTCGTAGGCCGCCCCCTCTATTAGTATAGGCAAGATATAAGCGTATCAACGAAGCGTTGTGGGTTTTGAACACGCTGGTTGGCGTGAAGATGGCTTGTCGTCCGCTCTCAGTTTAGCTTAGGAATGTTCCCTTTCGGCAGGGTGTAAATGTTTGTATGTTCTTTGTCGTTAGTACAGAACCTTATGTAGAGGGTCTCCGTGATCAATACCACTGCTGCGCCCGATGGAGGGGATCTTGTGCGTGTTTGCTGCTGCGGCGGGTTTTGGCGTTGAAGATGGTAACAGAAGAGAAATATAAAAGAGAAGAAGAGAATACAATAAAGCAGAGCAGAGCAGAATAGATCAGGCAAGCCAGTGCCGTTTTTTGGTCTTGTTAATTGAAGTTAATCGCGAGTTTCTGGTTGAGCGAATCTGGATGGCTAAGGAGCGACAGGGCAGGCAGGGTCCAAGGAAGCGAGCAAAAAAGTCACAAGGACGGTTGAGACCAATGGATGAGCACAAGAAATAGGAACAAAACGACTAGGGGACCATCAAGCTTCTTCGCCTGGTAAAGCTGACTGTGGTAAACAAAGTCTTGAACAGGAGTTCGCAGAATTATAGCAGAGCCGGTGCTGTTGCAGACTAGACTGGCACGATAAGTTACAACGGAGAGAGGGCTTCTAGAAAGCCGTAAGCAGTAAACAGGTTGTTATGTATTAAGGGATAGCAGAAGTAAGAAGCAAGCAGAAAACGATCGTCGTCCAGCGATCAGTTGTTGAACATAGATATAAGAGAGAAAAAATGAGAAGAAAATAAAGGAGAAGAAACAAACTCAGAACAGCAACCGGTTCAATAATAACAGCAGCATAAGGCGGAGATATTAAATCACCAGACGGTCCGAAGGTGGCTGTTGAAACACATTGTTTACGAGCTACACAGTCGTCTTGGTCGCTAATGAGTTTCTAAATAGCATCCTCCGTCATAGCTTGAGGAGAGGGCTGTAACTCTAATTTGCTATTTCACAACCGCTTGTCGCACCGCAGGCCTTGGTATAGCGTGCTGGCCAGCCATTTTACAGCGCTATGAAACCCGCCTAAGTTCTAATTGAACCAGGTAACTTCTGCACAGACAAAGCCCAGGGTTACCAGATGCTGAGGGTTATCTTTTTTTTTAAGCAGCTGAAGTGCCCCACCAAATGGTTAGCCGCCATGGCCGACTGGACGGCGGCTTTGCGGAAAGCTTTTCTCCACGATAGTAAGAGCCGGCTCGGCAAACGACGACTTAGCTCGAGTTATCGTGTGTTGTGTTGCGACCCTTGCCAATCCTCTGTGCCCAGTCTAGCTTCTGCTTCAAGGCGGCTCCTTTCCTCTTTTCTATCAATTGGCGCACGACGACTCCCGCTTTCTAGTCCACCTTGAACGATCTTGAGCCTCAGCCTCTTTATCAACCTTCGTCGCCTCACACAATGTTCCGCCCGAGATTAAGAATACCCCGGGCTTCAGCCCTGGTGGCTCGTCCTATCACTGGAGTGAGCACCGGTGCCATGGCCGCCGCCTCTAGAGCCATGCACACTGTCCCCGCGCTTCCCTACGATATCGAGAACGGCATCTCAGAGTTCCTGTCTCCCCAAGCCCTCGATATCTCGTGGACTCAGTACATGAACCTCACACTAGAACAGCTGAACATGGTGACTGTCGGTATGTGAGCAACAATTCTGGAAATTATTATACATGTGGGTAGAGCCAATTACTAACGAATCACTCACCATCATAGGTACCGAGTTTGGCACCAAGGATATCACGCAGACACTACAACAGACAGCTCGTGATCCTGAGAATGCCCACATCTTTAACCACGCCTCTATGGCCCTCAACAACCACATCTTCTTCCAAATGCTCGCCAATAACCCCGCGCCTATGCCGGTTAAGCTACAAGAAGACCTTGAACTGTCCTTCGGCAGCATTGAGACCCTTCGCCGCGAGATGATCAGTAGCGCTGTGAGCATGTTCGGTCCTGGCTTCGTGTGGCTTGTCAAGACTGCTCTCAACGAATACCGCGTCATGAACACCTATCTTGCTGGTTCGCCGTATCCCTTCGCTCACTGGCGCCATCAGCCCCATGACATGAACACCATGGGCGCTCGCAACACCGCCGCGGGTTTCATGGAGAGCACTCAGTCACGTGTGATGCCCAATAAGACCATACCTCCCGGTGGCATCAACGTCGTCCCACTTCTGTGTCTGAACACCTGGGAGCACATTTGGTTGACTGACTATGGAATTGCTGGCAAGAGACAGTATTGCCTCAACTGGTGGCACAAAATTGACTGGACGGCCGTCGAGACTCTTGCTGCTTCTCTGAGAGTGGACCATTACGTGAGCGATCCCGCCAAGCTACGGGGATCATCAGCTTCCCGTTAAGTGTAACTACGAGGTATGGAGAGTGAGATATGGGGATGGGTCAAGTGTAGCCGTATCCAAATTAAAGGGTAACGTGTATTTTTCAACTTTCGTCTTTGATAGTGTCAACTCATGACAATACTGTACAATATAATAGTAGACTCTAAAAGATATGAACAAAACTTCAATGCCATTTGCCTGTCATACATATGTACTATGCTTATATACAGATATATACTGTTGGTTCACTAGTTTCTACTCTACGCGCGCGTTTTTTTTCTGAACACCCCCATTCTCTGGCTTACCTTACATGCAACATATACATTGTATTGAATTGTGTATTTTTATAGTCATGCGGATAGGTCGTGACTGAAGGTCGATCGACTTTCTCCCATCCCAGTGGGGACATTCTGACTGTTGAACTAGCGAAAAACAAAAAACACATTGCTGTGTGCGGCACACGGCCGATGGTAGGCTGGTTTTGCCAGTGTTGGCTTTGGAGGGCGCTGTACAGCGGTTGTCCCTCCGACAACATACATGTATATATATATGTAAGGCATATTAATAGTAAGTAGGGTGTCTAATCCCACTCACCGTTTTATTCAAAGAAGGTGGCGGTTAAAGGCATTCCTTATATTCACACTCATTTCCTAAAAATAGCATATCACGTAAGCTCGGTACAAAGTGAATTTTGGCGTAGGAGTTCATGTATCTGAATTTTTGATTATATTTAAATCTTCGATTACTTAGATTGTTAGGGTAATACGGGCTATTAACCCTACCAATGAATGAACATATCTAAGCTAATAATAATTGCGCACACCACCACGTATGCCAGCATGTCACCTACTTCTTATAGACAAAGACAAAAGTAAAGAAGACAAAACGAATAATACATAAAAATAAACAATAGTAGTAGTAGAAATATTGCAACTAGGCTATATTGTGACAAAGAGTTATAACTCTTGTGTTACTGTAATACAATACTCTCGATCCTCTTGCGAGGACTTAAACGGTCTTGATGAAGCTTTTAGTAATGGGTGAAGACAAGATAGAAATGTTTAAGGAAAGCCAAAATAAGAAGCGAGTAGTAAATGAAGAAGACAAAAGAGACAAAACATGGGTAAAGGGGGTGACCCCAGAGTGTATCAAACGACAGCTCATGAGAAGAGAACAAGAGCAAAAGCGTGGATAAAGGAAATAAAATCGAGGCCGTCAAAAAAAGGGAATGAGAATAGAAGAGTAATAAATAATACGAAAGAAAGAAAAACGAAACACAAAAAAGAAGAAGGATATCATGACGTGGAGGTGAGAAGATGCAGGAAAGAAGAAAAGATTTGAAGACAAACAGATACAAGTCATATCGTAACAGAATAGCGTAACAAAAGAAAAAGAGATAGTCGAATATTGGACAAAGAAAAGAAATATAAGTAGGGTATGTGTATGCGTGCTTAGATCATGCTGCCATTAACTCTGACCTCGAAGCCCTCACCCTTTTGCTTCATGGCCTTGGCCAGCATGAGTTCACGCATCCATGTCATTTGCTGGTTACGGCTCTTGACGGCAAAGTGATGAGTCTTGCCAGTACCGTTAGTAGCACCATCAGGCGCAGGGATAGAAGAAGCAGAATAAGCAGATGAAGAAGGAAGGCCACTAAGTCTCTTCTTTAGTCTGCTGCCGGTGCTGCCAGATCCCGAAGACATGGTAGCGCCAGCAAGACCTCCAGCCTGAGTGGATTGCGAGCCATGGGAAGCCAAGGCAGCAGTGATAGGCTGTTTCTCCGCCGGAACTAGCTGGAAACTGAAGTTGGCAACGTCTTCCTTGGCCTTTTCACGGCGGATACTGGCCACGGCAAACTTGGCGCGTAGTTTGCTCTGCGAAGCCAACGACGAGCAGGCAACGGCATAGTCGTCGATATCGACATATTCCAGTGTGCGCTCGGTGGTTTGCGCATCTTTGTGCATGGCTAGCCGGGTTCCCTTGAGGGTGAAGAAGCCATCTTGCCACTCATGACGTAGGAAGTGAGTCCGGCGCTTCTTCATGTTGCCCTGGTATGTGATGCCTTGGGAAGGTACGGTCGAAGGCACCGTAGTCAATGATATGGGCGACAGCGAGACAGACGAGGCGCTAGTACTGGACGAACTAACAGTGTTGATGCCAGCATCACTGGCCCCGGGAGCCGTGTTGGTCTTAATAGAATTAATAGAAGGACGCGCGGGGGAATGGCTGTCTCGAAAGGAACTTTACGTTCAAGAGGAGACCACGGATAATTCACGCGTGGAGGCGCCTTCAAGTTCGATACCGGAGGAACACTCCCGGATCGTACAATACGAGTAGGAGAGGGTGTAGTGATCTTAGAGTTAACATGGGCTGTCGTCTCAACGTTGATCACACGGTTCTCCTGCACAGGTGGCATAACTGAAAAGCTAGGCCGGCGGTGAGAAGCCCGCGACTGCGAACGAACCGGCTGAGCATTGGTGTAGCTATGGTTGAGTGCCATGTTTGGCGGCACAGACTGTGAGATGTCGCGCTGGATAGGACCAACAGGTTCACCAACCATGGGAACATCCATTTCAGAGAAAGGAGTTCCAAAGCGAAAAGGGTTGGCAATGCTGTTGACGGGAGAAATCAACTCTGGGGCAATAGGCGAAGCCTTTTGCATGTTGTAGGAGACAAAGTTGTTGGAAGACACGGCAACAGGGGAAGCAGATGGAACGACGGCAGATTTAGGTGACATGCTGCTGGCCGAGAGCCTTTCATCAGGTGAGGCATTATCGGCGTTGGTGACCTGTGATAGGCCACTCTTGCCAACGCTAGAGCGGTGAGGCCGGCCCATGGGACGCTGAGGCTGGGACAGAGCCGTCTTACCTGGGATAGCTAGACGGGGTAGCGCCTGAAGGCGCTGGTTGGTTTGCTTGTACTGCGGGCTCTGAGGAGGGAAGAGCTCAAAGGGTGGCGTAGGTGGCACGTCCGCAGACACGTTGACCTGAGCACGCTGGAAGTCAAGGAACTGCTTCACGTTATCTTGAGGATCACGCTTCTGTACGGAGTTGAGGGTCTCGGCCTTGAGAAAGGACTGGGCAATAGGCGCCTGGCCGGGACCAAGAACATCAGAAGAAGCTACAACAGAGGGCACACCGTCGCTTATAGGACGAGACCAGGCCGTCACTGGCGAGGCTACAGTTGGCGTGATAGGAGAGCAGAGTTCCAAGCGCGGAGCGGTAGCAGGGTTTCCGACATCACCAGCAATCAACACATTGAAAGCCGACATATCAATATCCTTGTGCTCATCACGTAACTTCTCGATTAGGCGCTGTTGCTTCTTATATTTGCTGCAGTTGACGCCCTTCTGGCAATTATGTGGCCTGGGAATCACTTGCTCGATGCCAACAATGGAGATGCTTTCCATAGGAGAGATCAGATCATCCGGACCACCCATGCGGTGCTTTTGGCGGCGAGATGGACGCCGAGAACTGCCGCCCTGCTTGCCAGACTTGGACGCTTGGCGACGCAGACTGCTTGACTTGTGTGGCATGTTGACAGTCATGTCCTCGACGGGCGTCGGCGGCATAGGGGACACGGGCTTCATCGCGCGAAGCACACTGATGTGGTTCCATATGCAGTTAAGCATGTCAGATGAGCCGATTTCAAGATCCTTGAGTTCATTGAAATTGAGTGTATTCAAGATGTTACCGCCAATATCGTGATCAATGAACTTGTGGGCTACGTTGTAGTCTGCACAGATGTTGAACATCGACTGGGCAACCATGTGTGGCGTCCACCCACTCATCTTGGACGGCTCTAGCTCACGGCCGCTGAAGTAGTGATGCGCCGGGGTCTGTCTGGGAAAGTATTCCTCGGCGCTCTGGACCATATGGTCGGTCTCGAACTCGGTATCGGGCCAGAAGATGCTGCTGTACGAGGCATCGGCCGTGGGCAGATAATCAGGGAACTCGACTTTTGGCGTAATGGGTGACAGTGATAGTACGTGACCGTCGGTTGGGAAGGACGATATGCTTAGTAAATGTGGTCCGCGGGGGCCCAACACGGGTTGCCGCGTCCGGTCTTCGTAGATTGAGATGGACGGGACGCTAGATTGTGAGTAGAAAGCAATGGGGTCGATTTCGCTGTCTTGCATGGCGTTATAAACCTCGTGACCGTTGCTAGAACGGGGTGTAGATGCTTCATCATAAGAGGAGATAGTAGTCATGCTCTTGCTGACCTGTTGATAAGAAAGAAACAGTGTAAGTGATTGGTACATAATACAATATACAATGGCTTTGTCCAAAAGCCGGTGACTAGCAACTCATCTTGTCACTCGTCACATATCTCTAAGCTAGTGGCAAACCAAGGAAAGGGAACATGGTGAATGGCGCCTTACCGAATCAAGACTATTGCGAGCAGAGCCCTCGACGATGTCACCAAAGTCACTGATAATGTCAATGTCGTCCTCGTCGGCGTCCATATCAACGAACTCGGTGGCTACAGACTCGGGGCGCATCTGAGCGAAACTTAAAGACTCCTGCTTGGGTTTGTAGTAGCCATCACGCATTACCATAGTAGTGCGCTGTAGCATTTCGTGCTGGTAAGAGGCATGGCGATCTGGGTAGCCATGTTGATGGTATTCCTAGTATTGTGAGCTGTGAGCGGGGATATTCGACGGTCATGTCATCAACGGCCCGAGTGGTGGTGTGTCCTACCATAGTGAGGAAATTATGTCCTCATAAGAGGCAAGCTTCCGGAGTTGAAAGCGCTGCAGCAATAATTCGCTGTGAGATCAGTAGGGCAAGAAAGCCAGCTGCGATGCTGAGACGTCTTGCTGTTATTGCTTTATATGTCGCTATTCTTATAGTCGACGGTCGTACTTTAGTGAATACGGTACGAGAGGAAGCAAAAGAGAGAGACGTTCTGTAGTCTGATGTGGTATATAGCTCGTAAGTTACAATTTGAGTGGCAATAGAAAAACAAAGAGCCGATCAGCAAACTGAACACCTTCAGAAGAAATAAAAGC
This sequence comes from Davidsoniella australis, assembly GCA_009806335.1. Lineage (NCBI taxonomy): Eukaryota > Fungi > Ascomycota > Sordariomycetes > Microascales > Ceratocystidaceae > Davidsoniella > Davidsoniella australis. Next base: position 37,853 of record RHLR01000014.1, read on the forward strand.
AATCTGGCGATGGACGCCTGTAGCGGAGACAGCGAGGTTAAGTATGTATCTTGAACAGAACCAGCTTTGGTAGCATTTTACTGATATTTGACTAGTGTTTAGCAGTATACAATCCAGAGGGTGTATGTCAATCTATACTGGGGGTGAAGACGGCGTAAAGATACAGGGCTTTAGCCTACTGAAGAAAAGAGTGAAGAAAAAAATAAGAATTGACCCAGGTGACAAGCAAACTGCTTCTACAGTAGCTAGATAGTGCTACAAATGATCAGTTATAAATCGAACATTCCCAACCTGACGAGAACAGGATACCAAGTCGCTGTAGCAAAAAAAAAAGTATTTTATGTGCAGATATGATTGTGGGCGTGTAATGTCAAATACATATAACATGCCATGGATCCGGCTAACCAGGCCCCCCCCCCCCCCTCCATTTTGATTTGATAGTGTTCTCGGCCTGTAAACGCCGATAAATTCAATCAATAATTGCCAGTAGCAGAAAGACACAGTAGAGATCCATTCGAGACCATTCCTATGGCCTTCCAATGAAAGTATCGCCTCATTATACCATTACTGCACCAGTAAAGCTGCGGTTTGCCTACCTTGATGCCTTAACTGGTTGTTTATAGCGCTCTAGATCTCTCTATCAAGGGATCCTAAGGGTTGCATAGCCTTTCAACAACGATGGAGACGAGACGCGCCTCCTCACAGAAGTCGAGCTGGCTGAAGTCCGAAATGGATGTGTATACAACTGGAATCTACACAGTACAAGTAGACACTGCGTTAACGACATATATTGTAGTATATCTACAGACACGTGTACATATATCTATTATGTACAGTGTACTGCTTTTTCATGTCGATGTGTGTTGGAAGCTGGCTGCTTGTTGGCCAAAACGAGACTACTTAGAGTACTTCACTAACCGGATATGGCCTCGAAGGAGCCTCGATTGCCAAGTATAGTGCCTCTACTACATGCAGGAAGTTCTCTACATATGCCTCGTTCTGTTCCCGTGTTGCATGAAAAATAATCCAGCAGACCAACCTGTAGTTCAACACCACCAGCCGCTATAAATTGGACACATACTATCTTCGATAGCAGCCCCTGTGCTATTCACTAGTTTCTAGTGCTAGTGCTATCGATTCACTCCACTAGTGCTAGTAATCTTTCCATCTGGCGTCTCTCTACGCAACCGCCCAGCTTTAAAACTATAATCGGCCGGTCGTAGCCTAGACAAGCTTTCTTTTATCTTATACGGCACAGTCAATATCAGACTAGCTGTGCCAAAGGTTTCTGACTATGTACATAGTTTGCAGAATACTCAATATATAATGCCCGTAACGCTCTCAACATCCATATGCGTGCCGCACTTTCAGTTATCATCGGTGTTAGTCGCCCAATCTAAGTAATGTCTCTGAGACTAATACAGACCAATGAAGCCGATTCGACACATTCGCCGCTGCCCCCAAAGCTCAAAGAGCCTTACAGATCAATGGTACAATAAAAGTTACGGAAAGAAGAGGCAAAGCTTGTCTCGACTCTAGACGTTGCCCGATATACCCCTTTGATGGATGCTTATAGCTGTGAAATGACGATAATTACATATCAAATCTGGTAATCATACGAGATTGAGAGCTGGCTTTTGAGTTCTTTTAAGTTTCTTATCAACCAACATAGGGCGTTTGAAGATGTCATGGGTCCAGTCACATCAATATCACGAAGGTGACTAAAGTAGATGCATATATTAATATATGTAGATGCTTCTCTCAAAGGCAGATAGATAGTGACAACCGGTATTACAAAGGTAGTCCTATGCTTCCCATAAACCCCTTCATTTTCCAGCAAATGATTCCGCCCTCATTATACCAGAAATCACTGCGATAGTATATGTAGATGCTCAAGGAAATAAAAGAGGGAAGAGCTGTATATTTTATTTGTCAAGCCTGGTATAGTGAGGCAATATGAAAATCTCGGGCTATTATCGAGAGAAGCCATCTAGGATAGATTTGCATTCATATGGTTGGGGATAGTGATGGATGAAATAAAAGTTACATTTACAAAGCGGAGAGTTGCAGTGGGATCAAGAGCCATAGAGACAGGCCTATGAAATCTGCCATTGAGTGGCTGGAGATCGCTCTCGCTGAGCCAGTGCCTGTATTAACTTTATCCCGCCAAGTAGCTTGGGATGATACAGCGTACAATATTTGCCGACTGGCTTGTTCCGCTAGCAACCACTTCGCCTGTTATAAAGTTATTTCACACACTACCTTGCTCACGATGTCATGTCAAACAAAGATCACGAATCAATCGGATGCTGAAAGGGTCCTGTAATGCTAGTGACCGATAAATCAGGGATATGAGGCGTAATTGCCACTTGATATTCCCTAGGATATCCCCATGAAGGAAGACTATCTAACATCTAAGTCTCCGCTCGACGGCTGTAGGTGTGGCCATGAAATCAAGTCTTTACAGGTCTGCTGCCCTGTTGACGCTGCCCGACGAATGCTGGCGGAGAATATAGAAGACGACAAGAGGAAACGGCGGTATAGAAGTCAGCGACAAGCAGATACAAATGATTGGAGGGTGGGGAGATCGGAACAGAACCGCCGACTACCACACCAATCTAAAGAACGAGCATCAGCATTCCCTTGTATTGGTAGCCACTGAGATCCATCTGATAATGAACAGTCTATTCTACAATATGTGTATTGCAGTCGACACCACCACCACGACTAGAATCTAGCGGCTGTTCTGTCGTAGCAGAGCCACGCCATAGGCCACAATGCACTGCACCAAGCCAGCCAAGTAGCGCAAGACGGGCTCCTCCAGCGGCAAACAGTGGCCTCTGAGGAAGCACGACAGGTTCTGGTATAATAGCATAACAGGATATAGCAGCAGATTTTTAGTTCTGACTGCCTGTAGCACAGCAATCTTGTGTGTATTTGCTATGCTCAAATCGGCGTCCAGCTTGAAGAACCGAGTGGGTCCTGCCATCGGGAAGCTCGATACCTTTTCGGACCCGCTGCGTGTGACCCTAGAATGCAGCCTGGACAGGGGCTGACCCTTGGTCTTCATGGTTCTGAGGTGTGCCGCGATCTCTGATTGGCCGGGAGCGTCCACTGAGGCCGGGGGTATTGAAGCCGTTTGGCCAACCACAACGCAAGGACTAAGCGCCGACGATGGGCGCTAACAACGCCAGAAATAGTTGTACGTGTATCATTCTTTTTCGTTTTTCCTACTGTTCAACGCGAGCAAACAGAAGGAGATGCGCTGAGATTTAATTCGTGAGCTAGCTAGAATGGAAAGCTCTGTAGCTACTTGCATGCATTGACTCTAGGATCAAAGCTGCATGCATATATTTATATTTGTACTCAACTCCATCGACTCTCCTGTGGTCGTTACGGACACACCAAGCCAAGCTAGTCGTATTATGTATACTTGATGCTTTGACCTTGTTCACCTTGATATACAGCTACATACTTCGCAGTAAGATATGTATTTGATTTACAACTACGAAATAAGGCCCAGTACATTCGTAGTATAGTAGTTAGTTATACCAGCAACAAACCCTTCAGGACACAGGCACAATCTTGCCTCATGTTAGCTTGCTCTGGTGCTCAAGTATCTACGTATCTTTTGTATCTATCTCTACTTCTTGTTTTTCTCCTGTCTATTGTTGCTTACTGGTAGTACTCGATCATATCACATCACCTTACCATATATGTGTTTCCATTCTATTACGAGCGTGCTATGGAATAAGCAAACACCTCCCCACCCTCCTATCTAACACTCTTCATCTTCAGGATGAGATATCACAATATCTCAGCTTACTCTTTATTTTTATGCAATTAGTCATTACCACTTGCCTATAGTACAGGATAAATGTCCTCGCCATCTCGAAACTTTCAGTCAGTACATGAGGCTTCCAGCATTCCGCTCAGTCTTATTCTCACTTCCCTAACGATGCCGAGCAAATGTTTCGTAGTATTAGCATCAGTAAAATCTAGCTCATTCATCCCTCTAAATTCCTTCTTCGGCCATTTTCCTTTTGTCCTTTTTTTTCTTCTTTCTTTTCTTTGCCTCGTATGTTCCGCTCGTACTGCTACTATATAATTCAACTACTTCCACGATATTAGCCAGTGCCAGAGCTCAGATGCCGATTGGCTCATTAATCATATCTAAGCTCGCCATCATGTTTTGTCTATCTTCCTATGGCCATATTCTCCCCTCCAATCATCCATCTCCAGTACCTTGACTACTGCGAGTAAGATTATGGTCTAGAGTCTTTTCGACAGCATCTAGCTTGGCTACTGGTTTACAAGCATTAGCTTCCGTTTCTTTCTGTTTGGCTAGCAGGGTTGACCTATGCCACCCTCACTTTCCGTCATCTTCATGAAATGGTGTTAGAGTGGAACGATGCTGAGCAACACAACAAAGAAGGAACTTAGATGTGCTACAAGTATTCTATAACTAAATGCTATCTACTAACTAGAAAGATTCAAGGTTCAACTATTAGCCAGAACAAGAAACTAGTTACGAATGTCACCACTCAATAATATAAGCGAGCTTTTTTTTAGGAGAAAACGCACTTTTTTCGCTCGACATTCACGGTCACCTTAGTTCCTCTGATATAGAGGATGTCTAGGAAAGTAGGCACACACTGTTCATAGTTATCATATTTACATGTGATAAAGCCCTAGTTTAGTGCCTTGATTCATCACTATGTCCTTTTGATAATGGTAGTATCTCTATCAGCATTGCTCTATCGCACGGCACGGAGAAAATATCCTTCGTCCGCGAGAGATGGTGGTATAAATAAGCTCCAAGTTAACATAAAAACGCAGGACGCAATAATACAAACCTGTTAAGAACATGTTACAATAGTTAGTGCTACTACAATAGCTACTACTACCATAAGAGAACTGATACGCGGATTGGTTACGATGCCCGTGTGTAGTCTCCATGCTGGATGTGAAAGGTGTGGTAGTCTTGGTTGCTCATCTGTACATTTCTATCCCAAAGAAAATAGCCAGAAAGTCCATGCTGGTGATAGTTGCTTCACTTACATGGACGATGGGGGCCAATCAATGGAGTCATACAAGTAGATATTCTAAGTCATCTTTTTTTCTTTCATGTATTATTCCGAGACCGAAAGCAACAAAGAAGCACGAGGTCAACAAAAATTCAACAACGCCCCCATCCTCCCTTCCATTCCGTCTAAATGCCTCGCTTTTAGGCGTTCTCATTTGCTTGATATTCACTTGCAGTATCATCCATCGTAAATCAGAATTTATCCCACGGTATATGTGATACGCCCTTCACCTCATATCGGACTATAGTACTTTCCGCAGAGTCCAGACTTGCTTCTGTCAGATCTTGCTAATATATGTGTGTGAGAATGCGGCGTTGACCTGTTATACTCTCAGCACATCGCTTAACAACAATGGAGGCAAATTTCAGACTCGGAAACAAATTATGTATTTATTTGCACATAGACAAGTGGCTTGAAGGCCCTTGTGTATCAAATTTATGCCCTGCAATAATTGCTATCGTGTCCATAACACTTGAAAACGTTTCAAAAACAAAATCACAACGTCTTTTCTTACACGAAGGGCAACAAAAGTAGAACGGCCATGCCGGTTTAGGACAGGAACCTATCACACATTTTCCTTTTTGGTATCTTTGCTAATGGCAAGTAACTTGGCTCTAATGCGAAGCGAAAGTAACGAAAGAACGCAAGAAAGAATTACCATGTTAACTTATAGCTTTGACCAAACCCTACTAGAAAGTATGGTTTACTAGCACAAAATACAAAGTTCCGTATAACACGAACATAAGCAGTTGAAATTAGTTGGGTTGTCTCTTTTCTCTTCTCTGCCCGGTATACAACTGTAACTACATGCCAATCAGTTGATTACATATCTTGTGTCGCTTGCTCCCAATCTGAGTTGTCCAATATATTCTAGTTCCATTAGGTTTTCGCACAGCATTTAGAATTTTCAATATCTTGCCTTACTACTTACTAGCTGATATAATATATCCTTGTTTGCTATTGAGCGAAACCAGGGTAATTTCTCTTAGAAAAGTCGTACATGAGAAACAAAAGCCATGGAGCATCAAGCTTGACTCTTTGAGTAGTACTAAATGCTGTATCAAAGGTCACAAGGCCGATCAGACAGGCAGCATAACCCGGAATTTCTGTTCAGAGCCGTTACGACTATACAGATACACAGTCAAGCAAAGAAAAAGACGGTGAAGAACGATGTCGTCGGTCTTACTTTCAAGTTAATGGAATGGGGGCGTGGTTATTTTCAACGCCAGTTATTGCTTTTTTTTCTTTCAATTTTCTTTCTAGTGGCGGGTTTCACTTACAAGGCCTGTTGCCTACAACTTTTTTTTCTCGTACGAAAGAATCCATATTGGAACTCTACTCATGGTGTGAGTTAAGAAGGCCGCCAAATAATAGCACTAGGGCCATGAGAATAGCCCTATTCCCCCATGTCTATTCGAGAAGAGGGAGAACTGAACTGTAGAAAGAAAAAGACGATGAATTAATACAACTAACTACTTGCACCTAGCTTGGCCATCCAACATAGGCTACATACACATATTTAGCAGGCAAGGGAGGGAGTGTAAGTCTCAGTCGGATCTTCACAGTATCGATTACCTGTCCTTTTTCACTCTAACTACATGCATTTGCGTGGTATATGCCACACAACAAGAGCAGATTTTTTCTACTTCCAAGGACCTTCGAAATCAAGACATTATGTTATGTCTTTTATTTATTACTCTGTTTCGATTTCAAGACAGCCAAGAACCTTGTTAAGGTATGATTCCCTGCCGATGACGTCGAAAAACATGCTATCATTTTCAATAAAGATAACTATACTTTAGATGCTGTTATTTTGGTTCTATTTCATCATTCTAACAGAACTAGCAATATATCTTAGTAACATTAAAATTACAAAACTTAAGTTATCTATTTCCGTACAAGTTTGCTTTAAAGAATTCTCAACTTACACAGCATTAGGGTTAAATAAAGTCCCTGATTATATTGTCAAATATCAAGAACATGATAATTATTGCACAGCATATGAAACTTACACATTTACATATTATATATATGTGCATATATTTAGTCTGTACACATAATACTAGGAATATCAATACACCTCCATCCCAGCCCAGTATGGCTCCTTCACAATGAGTTTACATATAATATCACCATGACTAGCATTTCTATACCTCTCACGGATATACTTTCTTACTGCGTGACGTTGCACCAGCCTTTATCCTGTGTAGTTTCGATCCTTGGCTGGCCGTCCCGTTTTTGGCCAGCCGGGCACAATGAGTAGACGGAAATTTGGTTTGCAGTTGAACATGTGTAGGGTAAAATGTTGCTGATAAAGCTCACTTTCTCATCGGTTCAAAATGTACACCTAAAATGATACTTTCAAACGCATCACAATACTACCGTGTTAGAGTAACTGAGTGTCTATGTGTATCTAGTCATCACATCACAAACTGAATGGGAAATGAACTTTTGGCGTTACTTTTTTTCTCTCTGTGCATGATATATTTCCTCTAGGAAGAAGAGGACGAGAGCGTGTGTATGGTAACGATGCATTGCTTGATAAACTTGAATCAGGCAAATAGAGTGACAAAGTTGGCCAAAATGCTATGTTGTACTCGATATCCTTTGGATATGTCTCGGGTCCAACTACAGAAACAAAACGAGCATGTGCTTAAAAGTAGTAGTTGATTAGGCCTAGCTCAAAAATCGAAGTGTTATGCAAGTAGGTTGGACTGCATTTGTAACAGGAGCCGTAAATGCATATATGGAAGCAGACGGCACTTAAGTCGGGCTTTTCATGGATGAATAATATGTACGTGGATACATCACATGATGAACTCTCTTGAAAAGTATGCTTTTTTCTTCTTTTTCTTTCGGGGATAGTGTATAAAGGAAGTATTGCCCTGTAAGACGACGTGGCGTTTGTGAGTACAAAGACGCCAATATCAGTATGGTGAGTGTGACACTGGGAATTCAACCACTAGCTCTGGCTTAGACTCGACTATTAGTAGAAGTTGAAACAAGATTTGAACCTTGCTAGCCTGTCGTGAGATATCGACTGTGAATCTATCGTGTTCATACTAGCCATGCCATGCCTTAAGGAGTCTTGAGGCCTGCTGTTCTGATCTGCTTGTCCGTGCCCCGATAGAAACATACAGGGCGATTGATCCAAAGATCCCTACGTTATGCGCTATTTTTGCTGTTGTTTCTTATTGAAAGAAAGATGCTGGATTATAGTTCATCAATATAATTAATGTAGTGAGTATTAGTTTCTCCGGCCCCGTCTTTTTATACGATGAATAAAAATGATTAGAAGGTATTAGATTCTTTATTTTCATGAAGGACGCACCAAAGGCACTAAAGCTTCAATATTCTATTCCGTTGTACCATAGTCTCTGCAAAAGTCAAGGTATACATGATAGAAACGTGGAAGTCGAAGATGTATGTGTGTACATCATGCTAGCTGCATACTTATTGCTCATTTTTGAACATGAGGGCGGTTGTCTGGCAATACTATGAGAAAATATGTAATAAAAAAAAGACAATATTTCCTCACATCCTCTGTTACTGTGACGAGCGTGACATCATCGATGGCCACTGAGCTATTACTATTATAAACTACATCTTTAGCGACAAAGAGGGATCTGCTATGAAAAGAAACGTCTCATTGTTCAATGGACAGATAAACCTCTACTTGAGGAAGCGAGGAGACAGGACAGTGTATCTTCTTCAAACAGAACTTGCATATTGGCCTTATGCAGGGCCCTAACGAATAGTTCGTAGCTTAGAAGAAACGAGAAGCGAGTATTAAAAACACCAGAAAGCCGTGTAGATATATTTCTTGAAGGCAACAGCTACTTTGGAGAATATTCATGATATTATCTTGCCATACTTTTCATGTTTTGATATCCCGTGATACCCTTAACATCACTATAACATCCACGTAAGTTTTTTTCTAGGAAAATAAGTTAGCTATATGTAATGCTAGGCCTCTCAACAATTTGAGTTTCAAGGGCCTAAGCTTCCGTAGCTAACAAGAAACAAAACTATATGTTATTCCTTCCTTATGACTTACACACAATAGCCGTAGAAAGGAACAAGGTATGTATATGTATTTGTTCGACACTGTGTCCATACAGGGTGGGCTAGCCCATACAGATATGCACATACAGATACAATTATATCGGTACAACTGCAGATAATTGTATCTGCGAGAGAAAATGTAGAACAAGGATATTCCCAGCAATAAATATGAGAAGAGACAAGACCCTACAAAAAAAAAAAGCAAGAGGGTGTGTATCCAAAGAGTATTGGAGAATAAGATCTAAGACTGAAAGATGAGCTGTCCGTGATTAAACCGACGTGATGAAAAGATATAGAGAGGAGTGTATGGTCTAGCAAGGACACCATTTCCCGCTCTATCTGATGTATCTTGCAGTGCTGTCCACTGTGAAAGAGCCACTTATCCCGATTAGTAGTTGGACGATAAAATGAAAATAGCTCTTTCTGCACACGGGAAGAAATTGTAGCTCATTGTTCTTTTCCTCGGCTGAGTTTTATCGCTTTAGTAGATGTTCTCGGCTTGATGTCAAGCTGTCTGTTCCTTTTGGCTAGTAACTTGTCCATCGATTGGGTCTCATCTCTGCCCACTCGACAATAAGTGGATTTGGTATGACAATTACAAGCGAGAGATCATATGTCATATTTGTCACGTCTAGAGGGGAAAGTTAAACGGGTTTAGTTTGTCATATACTGTCTTCTAATGACAGAAATTGTGAGATGCTACCATGAACTTGGCAAATACTTAATTGCGTAAATCCTCACCGTGTGGCATACGGGATTTCTTCCAATAGCATGCGAGATTTAGGGTTATTAAGGGTGGATATAAAGATAGAAGTACAAAGTTGAAAGCACTGCTTCTACTACTAACACATAGATAAAAATGGCCTAGACATACAATTTCGATATATTATTTGTAAGGACAGAGATCATATAATACATATAGATTATCGCATATCCCCTCATTCACTTTAGATTCAGTTTGATAGCTCTTTACTTGCTTTAGTTTTCCGTCACCCTTGGCTTTTGTTCCTCTAATCTTGTATTGCGTCGTACTTGATCCTCGACTTGCCCGCTCACCTCCTTATCCTCGTTTCTAACTGGCTGGGGCAGATGAATAGGACGCAGGAAGCTAGGTAGTGTGACTGGCTTGCTGATTAAAAGCTCAGCCAAGTCCTGAAAGTAGCATGGAGTTGATGCAAGTCGGTGATTCTGATATTGCTTCAAGTATATAATGCCAGTGATGGTAATCCTTCCCGCTTGAATCTTACGTATTACGTTAATATGCTAGCTACAAAAGCAGCTATCGAGCAAAAATATCTTGAAAGTACCTCGCTTCCGTTGATATTGATAGAGGGTGGCAACCTTTGTGTCTTGTTCATATCCCGTTTTCTTCTAGGATCTCCATCACATCTCACTGTAGTCCTTAATATGTACTTTTGCTATGCATATACATATACATATATTTAGTATCCTTGATATCATCTCAAATTTCCATGCTTATGTCAACGGCCTGATAGACTAGAGCTTTTAGTAATGCCGAAGCAGTGATCTACACAATAACGAATATATGAGTATGTACATGATACTTGATATTAGTATATGACATGACATAGTATTGACTAGGTGCCCTGGTTCTCACGCTCTCGATATCCCGTGCCTTATCTCCAGTATGCAGTTAGATCGTCAGTTGCTCGCTTATCCAAAGTAGCATTACGTTAGTAGTTCGAATCAATACATAAGACCTAAACGAAGGAGACATCACGCTGTGCCAGGCCGTTTCTACGAGGCCGTGGCTGGCACATATCACATTTCTAGTTACAACCAATGCTGTAGTTTAGTAGTCGTGCCGTCACTGCTGTGGCCGTATTGATTCGAGTATCTCGCCCGAGAAGCGGGATGTAAATGATGCTATGTTTTTTTTTAGTACCCTAGGTTAGAATCCCTGGATGTGATATGCAGACGAGACGTGGATAGATGAGCGTGCCACCAATACGCCCGCTACAAGTCCGCTTCACAACCTATTTGTGCTTCTCTCTTGCTCTCTTACCATGTAATATGACACTAATGAGGTGCCTCACCACTCAAAGCAGATCAATCGTATCCAACTTCGGACATATATCCCATCTTTGATATCAACTGATTCTTTATCTAACACTATCAGCTAGTTTCGACCATATACTGATAATACAGTACGGTCTTCGCCCTGTAACTATACTACCTTGAGGGTTCGAAGATCTAACATACTCCAGGCACAACGGTTTCGAAGCAGAAATCACATATTCTAGAGTTGGCAAATATATATGGGACAAGAAACGTGGAATGACAAGATGAGGGGGGGGCAGGCTATTTTACGCAAGTCTCACTTCTATGAATTACCAAGAGACCTGTGAGGGAGTGGTATGGTAAGGCCTGTTCTGTATTAACTCACCCAATGTTGGAAGATGGAAACGTAGTAGTACTGCCTATAGAACTGCATGCTTTCATTTCTAGTTTTCATTTCTAGTCAACGCGGTGTAGCCTATGTACTTTTGGTCAGGGAAAAACAGATATGGCCGGGAAATGCGACCCCGTCACGCTGTACGCTGCATACATAGGATCTCGTTATCAACATTATGCCCTCCACAGTAATTAAGTGGTATAATAGCACGAATGGCCATTCTCAGAGACCGCCATTCTATAATATTGCTACAGTAAAGAGGATTGCATCACTCTGCCTGATTTTCCGTTAGTATAGTGGTTTGTTGTCTCTAACAGATGGCTACGAGACTAGTTTGGATGATTGTAGGGCGGGCTTCTTTATTGAAGGTAGAGTTTAAAGGGTTGCATATTAGAAAGATGAATGCTTCAATGTTCTTTTGCAGAAGTGGCGAGGCCTCTTAAACGGTCAATCATGATGGTCTCAACTTACGATGATGCAGTGAAGATCAGGTGAGCCTTCTACGACACTTCATACCGTAACTAAGGCTATGCATCAACTATACCGCAAGACCTCAACTAGAATAAATTTGCTAAAATTCAAAGACAAGTCTTAAATTATTTACTACAGTTCGCCACCAAGGCAGACTTCATGAAACATCGTGATGGATAGGGTTAGGGTTATCACATACAAGTCGTGTACAAAGTGCCAATTGGAAGTCAGTAGAAATGTCGGCTTTATGAAAATTCAAATTGTGTTACGTACGCTGTAGCCATTCTGCATATCATGATCCATATATACATGTCATCTTATCATATAATATAACATAGTCACTTCATATATTCTCAGTTGCTTTACCAGCCGAGACCTAACAACGACGTGTCATTCAGGCCCTCGAAGGCACAACCCCAAAACGACACTATTCATTGATATGTAAACGTTTCACTTAGACTGACTATCAAGGCTCTCATATGAGGGAAGTCTACTGTTGTATCTTCTAAGACAAAATGCCTTGTGATACTATAGCCGATATAAATAAGTAGCACAGGACATAGGTGACTACAATGACCGCCAGTGGCAAGTCCTTATTATGCAAGATGGACCATTCAGATATCTTGAGTACATGCGCTTGATATTGGCCTTTATCAACATGCTGTGATGTCTTGTCTATGTCTTCAGTTATTAGTATTAACAAAGACATCCGATCAAGCCGCCAGTGAATACGAGGAGGTAGGCATGCATACTCCCGCATCATATTTACAGACGATTCATATAGTCATATACTCACAGCAAGTACAGTATGCGTGTCTCATTACACGTCGAAGCAAATGGCCCGCCAGTCAGTATTTGCACGACTTCAGTTCTCTATACTGAAGTTACCTATCAATGTGCTCCGTGATATGCGGATAGCCGCCACGCCTCACTTGGTCTTTATTGCCCATTTCTAATATAGAGACGGCTTTCATATTACATTCAAAGACACGTCTACTATATCTTCATTCCAATAGTGCATAAAAGTCAGTCGTACAATAATAATGTTATGTCTGCTTCGGTATAGCTACGCAGTACATTTAAGTCATTATCCAGGCGATTTCTATTATGAGATAGGCATGCATGTATATAGCCATATGATAATGGATTTTTATCCGAATCTCGCCTCTTTCAATCAAGGGTCTTTCGGTCAATGTTTACAAGTTCGACAAGAGAGAAATACAATGTTCCATCATATGTGATATTGCATGAATGGCGGCTCGTTTAGAGTGAAAGTAATCGAGACTGTGTAAGTTACTTCTATTCAGCGTCCCATTTGACAACCGGTTTACATGAAAATATGCCCCAGAAAATATATAACTCTTCTGCAGAGACCTTGGCATATACTAACCTCCAACCGAGACGGTGAGAGTGCTCCAAGATATCCAAGAACCATGAACCTAGAAGCATTGATACATCATATATGAGGCATAGACAGATAGTGAGCAAGTGAGCAATAGCTCGCCCGCTGTGCCATGTAGTGTTGAGGAGTTTTCGGATTACTTAGTACATAATGTATCGCTATTACTACACATATTAATTAATTTAATCCTATCATGTACCCCTCTTTTACTAAGACTCTTAAACACCAAAACCAGTAGCTTGGTCCATCCCTCCTAGCTTTCCACCCTTTCCTCTAACTTGATCATTGGCATTACTTTTTTTCTTATTCATCGCTTATTATACAAAGATCCCTCTTAAGGCTGGGATGAAAGTTCAAATTTTGGGTAAAAGTTGTCCTAAAAATGGTTAGGTGTGGTTATACAGTGGTGTACTTCACTCCAAGTGTAAGACAACAAGTTTACCTGGCAAATTTCTGGTTTGTTTCTGAAACATGCAAACGCCAGAGAAGACTAGAGGAATCACAAGAACAATCTCAAGTGATTATTTACTAGACACTAGTGAGTTCGTGGCCATCGGGGAAGTGAAATAATGAGGTGGCGTGTCTCATGTCAAAGTGGAGGAGGCCAGAGAAGTGTCTATTCCTTGAAAATGATCAGAGAGAATATCGGTCTAGAGAGACGATGGAAGAAATAACGATTATCACTGAATGAAATGACCAAAATCTATAACAGTGTACACTATTTTAGTGATATTATAGGAGAAAATGACAACGATGTTCTGCAGTGCGTCGTTGCACAAGCTTAGAATGAGTGTGATGGGGAGCAGAAGCTAAACGGTGGGTTGATCATGACAAGTCTTTTTTCAGTATGATCTGTGAAAGACTCTGCAGCGGTAAATGAGCAGAAACGGAAGGCCAGGAAGCGGCGTAAGTATGTATATACTTGTGATATGAGAGGGAAATCAAAGTACTGTAAATCTTAGAATATACCACTATGTATGTATTTACAACACAGCAGTACTTGTGCGTGGCGCTATATTATAATGCGCCGAGGAACTTTCTATCCGAGTGCTAACGCTCACAACGTCGTTCCTGGACTGAACTTACATGGTAGCTATAAGCAACACCGACAAAGGTAAGCATGATGAGCCCCGGCGCCACCTTTCTACCGCTTATATGTAGACGGCGGTGTTATAGTGATGCTGGCAGAGAAGTGGCCCTTGTGCTGCTTCACAACTTGGCGCCGGCGCGCATTCGCGTTCTGGAGCTTATCTTTACATTTTGTTCTCAGATGCTTCTAAGAGAAGGTGGCTTGTTATCCACGTTTACCTACTTCCGGCTGGCTTGTACTTGGCGCCGTTATCCTCTTTTCTTTTTCTTCCTGTTTTCCCGAAACTTGTAGTTTTTTGTAATACTCTTAATTAAATGTAGTGGAAATAGATTTGGGGTTTTCCTATCGCTTGGTAGTATCGTATACAAATAATACTTCCTTTCTAATTTCTAGTCTTAAGTACTATAACAAATTCCTGTGTAATCGCTTAGCCAGTCCTACGAAACACTTTGTCAAGATGCACAAGAAGTCGTCAGGCTAGCAGGGAAGATGTGCCCACCGAGGCAGTGGATGCTGAAGAATACGGTGGGTGACTTATCTTCGCCCTCTGTAGGTAGGCAGGTTTGTGAATAGACTCATCATAGTCCCGGTGAAGAGTAGGAGCGTGACTGCAATTATCGATGGTCTGATGGGCGGGCGCTACGCCAGCAGGGTTGAAGCTTGTTCATGCTATTTGAGTTTTTCCATCTACAGATACATGCTTTCTATGTATTATCTACAACCGCCGAATGCGTGTAAGCGAGGTGTTATAATGGTAAGGGGCACATATACATTAACTCTACAACTACATAGAAGTTGCATGTTAGTGGTATGTAGAAGCCTAGCCGTCCAAGTTCTACAAGCTACAAATTTCATGAACTAGGTGTACAGATATATATGTAAACGCATACAGGTACACTATGAACTCTGCCTCTAAGAGAAATTGAAAAGGCACAGGGTACAAAAGGCACATACATTTACCTATATCTGTATACCTTAAAACTTTGGGCCATAATGTATGAGTGTTGCTCTTCCGCTATTCCGAGCCAAAGATCTTACAGTGACAATCTAGTTAGGAGTGGCATTACGAGCGTTGTAGGGCCGGCCGGAGATACGTTGAGCGATATTTGAGGATGCGTAAATATTAGAGAGGGAATATGATACGCTTCTTTTGAATAGATTGAAGACAGGAACACAATGGTCGAGAGAAAATAATAAAAAGGGAAAAGTAACAAGATCTATAAACCGAGTGAGAAGACAGATTGGGCTAGGTTATCGGTGGGCTGAAGCATGCGAATAAGTAAATAGAAGGGTCTTACTTCTTTCGACTCGTATGATGATTAGCTACTGCTCCTCTCTGGAAAGAGACAGACTTGGTCAAGAAAAGAACAAGTCAAAAGAAGAGGGAAAGCGAGGGTAGGATCAGAGCTCCCAATTCACTTGTCTAGGACTGGTAAGCAGTCCGTAACCGGCAAATCCTATTACTAGGATATGCAAGGTAGGACACTATAGTATGCATACCGGTTACCTGCAGAACCTTCGGGGACGAGGATGTTGCAACTCCGAGAAAGTCTCTTTAAGATAATAATAGAATCGTGCAGTAGTGGAATAGAGGGGTCTATCTACACATACAGGACTAGAGTCAATACACATCTCTTTTTGTTGGGGAGAGGTGTTAAAAATATCATGATGATGGGACCTCCAAGTAGATGGCACATTAAATTAACATCCAGAGCAGCAGTACTCAACTAATGCGATTTTCTTCTAAAAGTACCTACTAGTCTGTCGCTAGAGGAACGTCACACTACGTACATGTAGATAGAAAGTACCTTGCTTCAATACAGAGTGCATACAATCACATCACGGCATGCATAGCGGAAGACTACCCACTACTACCTGCACCAGTACACATGTGAGGACTTAACTAATGCTATTATAGTGTTATAGTGACAAGAAAGGTAGCAGTTGCACCAGAGAAAACTTGTGTTTGCTATATTAAAAACTACTATTCGTCGTAGCTTAAGCGGGTAGCATTACAGACAAGTCATTCTGTAATATGTGATGTTTTCCGTGCTCGGTTTGCGCTGTGGTCACGCTACAAAGATGCATAGTCGCTATAATTGCTACTACTGTAACTCTACTTAGTGGGGATGTGGGCAGATAGGAGACTGGCCGGTCAGCAAAGTAATGATAGGACAGGAAGAAATGGAGTGAGACAAAAATCGAGGGTCTAGTACAGTTAGAAACTAGGCGTGGACTTTACAAAATAAGAAAAAATAGGATGGACAGACTTAGAATGCAAGAAGGGAGAGCAAAGTTTTTATTTCCTTATTCACTGCTCCCGCTCCCTACATTCATCATTCAATGGCGAGCCACTAGAATGAAAAGGTAAAGAAAGAGAGTAATCCGTTGTCAGAAAAAACTTTGACAGCTCATTAACTGACTTTCATACAAATAGGTATCATGAGATTGATTGATTATTTTCTGGGAGAGAGTTCCAACCGTAGAATAATGACAAAGTACAATATATTACATTGATTGGCTGGTACGATTTCAGTTCCAATGTATAGTGCCGTGGTTGTCAAAATATTTGATGCATGCTAGGCATAGGTAAAGTATAGGCTCACGTTAAATCCCAATTTTGTACTGGCTGAACCACGGTCTATCTGTTTTGTGCTATTGGCTAGAGGCTCTAAACTCGCCAAGCAGCATTCAAAACTCTCTGGCTTCTTACTGGCAGAATATTAAAATATTAACAAGCTTCAAACAAACCTAAACTTTAGTCAGATATGACAAACTGTCAAGTGTACACACAGTACATCCCATATCTCGCTTGTGTCGCTTTCTCTTTGCTCCGGAAATCAACGCACAAATCATCTCGTATTATACAAGGAAGCTATAAGCTGCAAGAAAATAGCTCTTTGAAAAAAAAAAATATGTAAAAAATACCTGGCTGGGAGGCGAACAGGCAATGGTGAAAAACGCATATTTTAAAAAATTCTTCACATGTAGTTGTAGGTAAAAAGTGTAAGAAACAAGCAAAAATTCTGCCTGGCCTATAATGGTGGGTGGTAGAAGGGAGCATGGGCCGCAAAGACGTCGGAATTCACACCCAATAGGTGGGAGTAGCGATGCTTGATGGAAATATGTGCTATATAATATAGAGGGGCGTGGAAGCAACTCCACTACTCACCTATGGTATGTGTTCTTCAACACAGACTTTATTACCCTCTAAAATCTACAGATACTACAAGGGCATGTCCGGCCTTAAATCTACACATGTATGTACCTTTCTACTCGATGGCTAGATAGTATGAGGATATATGGATCCAAGTGGTTTATGTGTAAGTTACAGAAACACTCGTAGATGCTACCACACGATTTTTTTCATTTTATATACAAGGTTTAGTATATTATCGGTCAGGACGACAAATGGCTATATTGGAATGTGTTAAGATGCATTATATCTTCACACTGTAGCTTTTTATCAGGCCTAGACTTACCCATTCGGTGCTTTTAGCATGGCCGAGCAGACGAAGTTAAGTCTTCAAATATCCAATTATCCAGCAGAAATGTAAACTTTATAGAATTATTTTGAGATATAATAGGTTTTCGGTCGGATAACATGGAAGGTCGTATTTCAGTGTATCCATTGCGTGGGCAGTTCATATGCTGTGCTCATTTAGTAGTAGTAACCACAAGAGTACACCTCATCACCCACTATCCTTCTACTAAAAAGTTCCTAATTAGTGCTCTCAACCTCCAGTGTCCAATTTTGAAAAATTATCCCTTCCCTTTTCAGAATACAGTGCTACCTACTTACTATATTGTCAGGTATAGTGTGAGCTGAGCTCCCTAGCCATGGCGGGAAGATCAGTGGGCCATGCCGTGTTCCCCGCCGGTGTTAATTTTGCACATTCCTAGCCCAGGGTGGTTGATGACCACTAACAAGAAGTGTCCAGTGAACTGAAGCACAGTGCATTTAAGGCAGCACCTACCACTAATTAGTGGGCATATACAAGGTCCTATTCCAATTGCTCTACAAAAGTTACAGGCATTATGGTCTACTATCACAGAGATGCTGTCCACCGTTACCCCTTCTTGGTTATAAGGATGCAAGACCCCGTCCGTTTTCATTTACAAATTTTCGATCAGATTTCGAGTTCGAGAAATGAGAACGAACCAGCTACAATTGGGGGGGAGGGGGCAGAACAGGCAACACGTTGATGACAAAAAAGACGAACTCGATAAGGACATGAGAAAAACGCAACCCAGACTTTACTGGTCAAGAACGGGAAGCAACAAGAAGCGAGCCACGGTTCTCGCTGCTGTTTGTAGGGATGACTTTGGATCGCTACAAGTATAACCCACTGCCTGAGCAGGGGCTTGAAGTGAAATGTGAGCCTAGATGGAGGGCTGGAATCGACACGCAAACATGGCCCTATCTACAGTATCATGCACCTACTACTACGTTGGATATTAGTGTTGCATTGAAATGTTTAGTCCTCTAGTCTTTATGCAAACAAGACGTATCAACCGATGAGATACGATGATAAAAACAGACATTTCACTCGAATGTTCACCTATCATCTATTGTGTATCTAAATTAACAATACTAGGCTTTCCTATACATATTTAAAATGTGCTGTCATTCGTCTTCTGATGATCCTTGGGTTGTACGTATCGTGCTGCTCATGTCGATGCTTAGCATATTTGGCAATATTATAGTTAATAACTAAGCCGCAAGACGCACATCTTCATAGCTCTATAGCTCCATAAGATTAATGAATTAAAATAAAAAAATAAAATAAAATAAAAAATAAAAAGCCGCAAGACGCATTGGCACCGGTATGTGTCATTTTGTGAGAGGTGTTCGTTTTTCCTTACTATCCATGTCTTACATCTGACAGCACAACTTGTCCCCAGCGCACGAGCCTAATGCTCAATCGTCCTTGTACACTAGCCGGACACTACACAACCTTTATATAAAAATACACTGTACCCTGTATGCATACCAGTATATCTGTACATATATGTTAGTATGTGCATTCATCCCAAATTATTAGTGTTTGTTTTTGTTAAAAACGCGGATGTTCCCGTTGATGGAAGTTAATTTTATATAGTGAATAACTTAATATCTCTCGTTCCATATGAGTATAAACTATTGATACCAAACAAAGTTGTATAAGCTTTTAGACACATTAGAAGTTTTTTAACATCTCTTGTATAATTAAAATGGCTCAGTAGATCGACCAATCATGTTTTCTCCCAACACAGTACTTTCCTTCTCCTGACAGTAGGGAGATTGACGGACGGAATATTGTCTTACACTATATCTATAGTGACATATATGTTGATATATCATGCAGAATAGGGTCTAGCACGTCAAAATTCCCCTAATGCTCAATATACAACTAAATTATGCAACTGACGTTGTCGAAAATCGCCTCATCTCGCAATGCAGTTACTTAGTTCAGTGAAGTCGAGGTTGGCAGTTGCCCACTAGGAAGCCACTTAAGTTAGTTAATCAAACTAAGAAAAGATAGCGTCTAATTAGACCATTTTGTGTCGCATCAGATAGCCAACCCTACCCTGAATAAAATGATAATACTGTAACCCTAATATTGGTTCAGTTGATCTGGGATCAACTGGTCATACAAGAATTTTTATGGACACTCAAATGTAATAGAAGAAATAATACAAGTATCGAATTTGTAGTTTTTGAATGGTTGTTGTGAATCTCTAAATCACATGAAAAAAGCACAGACTGCCGCTATGCATATATACATGTATCTATATAGTAAAAAATTCAGCCTAGTGCACAAATAATACTTTACTAGTTGTACTAACCAAGCACGTTATGATTTACGTAACTAGGATATGTTCAAATCGACTTTAGCGCAACTTTATGCCTTGTACAAGCAAAACCCACTATGATATCATTATATTTATGTGCGTAGATATAATGCGATATACACATATAGATAGATAGAGCCATCGATTTCTAAGATCTAAAACTGGTAAAAAGGAAGAAAGACATCTGGATTATGTTTGGAGCTTAGGATTTATTTGGAGCGGTTTTTTTCTCGGGCTTTTTTTTTTCCTTCTACAGGTTGGGACTGAACAGAGATTATAACAAATGTAATGGGTGTCAGGTATAATTTTGTGGTGTTTTTGACGGAGATATTTATGCCGCTGTTATTTTATCATAGCTCACATGTACATATTCAAGTTTCCATTATCGGATACTATATTATTGATACTGATACTTATGAGAGACTCGATTTTACCACAACTTTATCTGTAATCATTTATCAACATTAGGATAGTTGCACTAACGATAGACAACAGTCTAGTCTCTTTGATTCCCGTCGTCCTTCCGTTTTCTTCTCATTCTTTTTCCCTGTCTCTTTCCTCCCTTCAGATAGCCCATGTCATTCAATGCTGTATTGTCTGACAAAGGCCCGTTCAGTTGCCCGTTTTTGCAGTTATGGATGAGGTTCCTTGCCAGTTTGAATATTCCTTCTTTCCGTTCTTGTCTTGTTAAGAGGCATTTCTACGTATTCATTTTAGGGTGTCTCGAAAGCATATTCAATCTGGCTGCCGAGCATCATATGGTTATAGATTACGTGGATGTCGGGCACCTTAGGCGTGTATGAAGCGTTGTGAGATAATAATTGGGTAGAATTTGAGGAATGGCATACAAAATTTAACTATGTGGAAGTGTAGAGTTAGTTAGATATTGATGATATAACAGTGCATCGGGACACAATGGAATATATAGTCTTGCTATGTAGAGTAAGGTTCATTACCACTATCACTTGGTCTGGTCAGTGATATGTATAACAGTACAGAGTCTTGTAAGAGATACATAGATACAGATACTAATACTACATGCACCAGTTAAAAAGGAGCTAGCGCTAGCCAGGCTAGATCTTGGCCTGGAGAGGCGTGTGGAGACGAAATGGTCGTTCGTCGAACAAGACAAATGAGAAAGAGAAAACGAAAGTAGTGGCCTTACTGAGAGCTCTCGAATTACCCGGGCCACACCCTCCCCCGATGAAAAACCGAAGGTAGAACGGACACTGTATATGCACACATGCACACATGCTTACAATATCTATGGGACACCTATATATATACATGTATGTAATGTACAATGATGGAATGGAACGGTTGATGGACATGAGGAAGCTGTACTTGGTAAACGGAACAAATTAGCTAGACCTAGACAGGTTAACAAGTAGGAAGAGCCTGTCGGCTGATCATAAAGCAAGGGCTGTATTCCACATGCAACTTCACATACTAGTCAAATATGTAGCATGGATAAAAAGATAGACTAAAAGCCACAATGCCAACACCTACCTATCTTTACCTATCCTATAGCAAGGATTTTAGCAGATGTTGAGAAGGCCAGGGCAAGGGAGAGGAATTTTAGAAGTGTTTAAGGCTACAGTGTCATGTTCGTCGGGCACGCCAAGTAGCAATGGGAAGAAATACAAATACTTTGAGTGTTGGCTAGGGTTGCTGGACTGGCGATGTGATATGCCTATATTTCCTATATTGTATTTTTTCAACTGACAACAAAATGGTAAAGCATACAGATATTCAACATTGCAAGTACAGACTGAATATCGAATACCTAGCTACCTTATTTATCAGATAACGTGAGGTTGATAGTTGCCATCAGGTAGCTTGTGGCACTTTAGCAATGGACACATGCAGGTCCTTTTTCTTTCCTTATTTCTGTACTCTATTTTTGGTTGCTCACCGCTCCTCTAAGCCTGAGTAAAGATACTGTGATTGAGTATACTTCAAATCCTAGAGGCAGCGCATTTGGTGGGTGGCATCTTAACTGTACGCATACAGATACAGAAAGTAATGATTCCAAAGTTGTCATTCCACACTCTAGAAGGAAGCTTATAGAGCCCCAAAAAGCACTTGGTGTGCAACCAAACGGTCTTAATGATGCAATGCGTCCGCTTCTTTCAACTAGATATATGTATGTCAGCTTATAGACGGTTCTGCACGTTAACTGTCTTATGGTTTACAGATACAGATATGCCCAAGGCTGGCTACTGCAACATTCTACGAAATATATGCACAAATTCCAGCTGCATGATGCGAGCTGTTGGAGCACCGAGACACACTTCTTCCTTTGTTTTCTAGTAACTCCTTGCTTGCCCTTTTCTATCTTCCTGTCTGTCGCGCCGCAACTAGTGTGTTAAATTCTGATCCCAAAAGGGAATTGCAGACGGATGGAACGTCTCTATGAAGAAGCAGCTAGGCGGGGGAAATGCAGACAGTGTATCGGCCGGGGCGAGACAATCTTTCGATTCCTTCTTGCATGGAGTTATCCGTGATGTAATATCGGTTGGAGAACAGAGAAAAGGATCATGATGCTGACAAGGTGACGGATGTCGAAGAGTCAGGCGAATTGATACAGGTAGACTGGTGTTTACTATGATGTCAATATCCTGACCAGAGTCTATGAAAGAAGAGAATATCCCCGGTTCTATGTCAAATACGTTTTATTGTGTTTTTCATATATGAAACGCAGGCTTGCTGGGTTTAGTGGAATGTTCACTATAAACAACAAGGACAAGGCCAGCATTGGGCTATAGAGATCCGTACAAGTCGATCTTTCGGGCGGTTAGTTAGAATTTGGAAGGGATATGAGCAAGAAGGCCTATCCCCCTGAGCTGCTAGACACGAGTTGTCCGAAGCGAGGAAGAATCAGCAGAGAAAAAAAGATCGAGAGATCTTGTTCTTGCAGGCATGGGAGAGAAACGAGGAAACAGAGATTTGGCAGTAAGGTGAGTTTCTTCGGCGAAAAAGAAATCCCCTATGTCTTTCTGGGTAGAAGAAAACCGGCCATCTATTAGGCAGGCCAAGGAACCAGCGGAACAGATGTTTTGGGACAAACTTATGAGGCATTTGAAAGCCCCGTCCGATGAATTCCAAATATTCATGTCATAAGGAGATTTCCAGAATATACAGATATAGAGGGGTATCTTCACCTGTCCTTCGTTCTAGGGCGATATGGCATAACAGCGTGTTGCTCCTCCCGCTGCAAGGTAGGAAGCGGACCAACGATGCCGGTCGAGACTAAGTACTATTAGAATAGCACAATTAGGACAACGCAAAGACGGTAAAGATGGCGAACGGGCATAGCTGGCTTGCCTTTATTCTACTATAGGTGACTTTCACAAGCGGCTGTAGCAGCATCCATGAACCATGCTGTGGGAAGTCAATGAGCATGATCCATGCATGCCCAGCCCAGAATTACCTATTGAAGCACACTTGCTTAACATTGCCTGGCATTTCATCGTCCATCTCAACGTCGTCGACGATCTGATTGAAAGGCATTGCAGCACAGAGAAACGAAAGCATTGGAGACCGAACTGGTGGAAATTGCGATATGCCCCATCACAGGCGGCGTTAATTACGGATAAATCAATTCACGAACGCACATAGACTTAGCTGAACAGGCCTAGCTGGTCTTGGCTAACATTCGGTTGCCTACTCCCGTCGTCGACCGATCTTGATTGCGTTCAGCCTAGCATTAATACTGTTGA
This sequence comes from Davidsoniella australis, assembly GCA_009806335.1. Lineage (NCBI taxonomy): Eukaryota > Fungi > Ascomycota > Sordariomycetes > Microascales > Ceratocystidaceae > Davidsoniella > Davidsoniella australis. The sequence continues at coordinate 61,941 of RHLR01000014.1, forward strand.
GCAACATATAGATATGGAAGGAAAGGGCCAAGAATATCCAGCTACGGCCGCAAATAGTAAATGCAATCTCAGCTTCATGAAGGCAGACACAGTCACAGTTAGCAGTCCTATCCGAGCCCATCATCACTACTACATACCACTAACAGTAGTTCCAGGGTGACATGAGCTCGGCCAACTATTGAACTACACTGCGTCATTGCCTTCTCACAATAAATAGTAGTAGTTTAGTTCCTCGAGAAGAAGACACAATGATCCGATTTTGAAAAGCTAAAAGGGCTCAAGTCAACATTGTAGGTGAGAAAAATGTCTGTGTGGAAGTGGACAATACAGCACGCCCCTCCCCCAGTCTCGATAAAACTCACATGGTCTAATACAAATCTACGCTGAGCAGATTCTATTATGAGAGTATTAGTCGTACTGTGCATTCTCAATTCGTCTGGTCAATCCCCTGTCTTCTCCTCTTTCCATCTCCAAAGACTATCAAGCTTGACTCACAGCGGGCCATTATTTTTTTCATGTTTCTTTTTTTTCTTCCTTTATATGTGTATCCACAGAAGAAAAACGATATACACGGATAGTAACAAAAAGAACTACAAAAAGACACTCCTAGACGAACAGGGCTCGCAAAGACCTTTTGACTTAGGACACGAGGATGGAAAAGCTTGCGTGTTTGGCTCTTTCTCTCCCTTCCGGCACTCTCCGCCACTACATGTAAACAATCACTATTGCTCACTTAAACAATTCTACATAGCACTTCGGCTATTAGTGATTTTCTTCTTTGTGCCGGGGCGTAACAACCATCAACACCATAGTTCTCTCACTCCCACACTAGTTTGATATCGGCTTCTTCTTAGCTTGCATGTTTGTCTGACAAGACAATGTGTCGTACAATTTTTCTAGGTTCAGGCAGAAAAAAAGGAAAAGATGACTAAGAATGCAAAGGAAAAGAAAAAATGCATCCCATCCTCGGACTCGGACGAACAAACCGCTAATTCGGTAGGATGACGGTCCGGCTTTGCAGCAAGCAAAGCTACGCCTACCTGCCTCTATCTGTCTATTTATTTGTCTGTCCGTCGTTTGTCATCCTATCCGTTCTCTAACATCATTTTCGTCAAAATTCATGCCACACCTGAATTTTGTTTTTATATATATAAATTAACAGTTACTCTTCTTCTTCATCACATTTTTCATGTCATGCTCTGTAAAGCCGAGTCCTCTATCCCTGTCTAACTATTGTTTATCTTCCCAAGACCTTCCTTGTTCTCTTTGTTTGTTTCCGTGTGATAGTGGTGGATTTTTACCCATTTTGCTTTTTCTGACCTTCTCTATCCATTGTGAATGTGATGAAAGAAATTACAATTGTTCTAACCCCAGGCCAAAATGTCGAGGGTTTATGTGACGAGGATATCTTTCCCACACAAGCTCATTGGTTTTCGTTACTCAATCTTTTCACTCGCATAATGTGACATTGATACAGTCCGGGGTCGTCTTAATTACGACTTTCATGGCAATGAATAGCACACTTCTTCAAATATGATATATAACTATAACTGATTGAGCTATCTCAGAGATGCTGTTTGTACAGATAGTTACCTGTGAAACCACATGTCGATATTGCACAGCACATTCGTAAAGAGACTAGTCGATCATTCTGTACAAGTTTCTAGTTTTTGTCTTTGGAAGAAATGAACAGGTTTCAAAACAGCGAGCCTTGCTTCGCTTATTACTCTATACAGCTGATACTGGCTATTCTCAGTTATGATCTTCGTGGGCTCGCGTGTTCTACGGCAAACTCTGAATTTAAGGACTAGTCGTTAACTCCAGCCACAAGCAACCGAGTGCCACATAATGAATAGTCATTGCCTTGTCAGGTGCTATCTGGGATATCAGTAGCATGATTACATCAAATTAAAGCTTCATGTGCTTAGTCGAGATCAAATAGCGTAGTCGATATGCAGTATAGTTCCATATTTGGAAGTGGTAGACGGTCACGTAAATTGCCCGGCTTCAAGAGAATGAGTATCTTGAAGGCTCATTGTCCTTTCCTTCTTATATAATTTCCCGAATGAGAATAGGCTATAACTAACTTATACAAGTGACAACAGAATCACAGCCTCGATGCAGCATTCGCTTCGACTTCATGTTGCCATAGCTTCTAATCCGAGGCATGGCAGCGAAGCGATTAGTTACTATCACTATCACAATTACAATCACAAATTGGCGGCCGATTTGCATTGTTTCTGGGCTATATTGTAATATGAGGACATAATTCTCAGGAAGCACATACCAATTCCGGCTTAGACTATCGATTTTGCAGAGCCTGTGGGAAACAGAAGAAAGAAGGTAAGAAAAGAGCTCGGTAATAGAAGCTCATTGTCGATTACAATCCTATACAGTAGAGTGGCGTAGCAATACCACTACAGACACACATCTGCGGTATTTCTATCTATCGCTCTGCTTGTCTAGAACTTTACATTCCAGGACAAATCGACGGAAAAAAGTAAATAATTTTTCAAGAAAAAAAAAAGAAACAAATATAAAGCCCTATTTCCTATGAATCCCACTAAACGAGTACTGAAATGGCCACTAACACCCAGTTAATCTCTAGAATCAGAAGTAGGGCAGGAAGAAACAGGAAGAAAAGCAGCCAAGTATAGTGGAATAGAACGAGACAGACACACTGCCAGTATTTGTGACCAGGGTTGGTTCTCTGCCATCAGTATTAGTACAAAAAGATCAGCATAGTCGAGCAGAACAGAAAAAGTAACTATGACCCCCGTAGTGTTCACTTTATGATACAGACACCCCCATCTCAGACATTCAGATACGGATACAAGCCCAGAGCAGATCTTTTGTGTTTCTGTATGAGTGGGTACATTAAAGAGTTGCATATACATGTACATATGTATCTGTATATGTAAGTACGTGAGTTAATGATACTGTATTAGTATGGTGTAGATGGGCGGCCACACCCAGCCCATAACCTAAAGATTATCCACCATCGTCACCACTTCTCCTCCCCTCAGTCTATCCTTCCTATTGCTTCTTCTTCCGCTGCTCAAGCTAGCTACTAGTTCCGTACAAATATATCGCTTACGACTAGATCCGGTCAACGTAGCAATAGTGTCCGAAGTCTGAGAGCAGGAAGAACACGGACTAAGACAGGTTAGCAACTGGGGAGTGCCAAAAAAAAAGGAAAAATGTTAATGCTTTCCTTTGAAGAATTGCGCATCTGCGCATAAACTACGCCGGGGAACTTAGGAAGCGTGGTGAACTAGCGAAGATAACTAAGAGAGCCAAGTCATATATTAATAATGGAGCCGAAGTCCTTTTCACAATCCATATCACAAGAAAGAATAACTGAAAACTAAGGAATCTCAAGAGAAAAAATAACTGCTTGAATCATAAGAGATGATCATAAAGAACTAGGAGTTCTCTTGAGGATATGTCTGATAGCCAGCAAAATAAGGCGTACAATATCAAAAACGAGCAAAAAGAGAACTTTCCTGGATGATTCCAGGCCAGTTCATAGAGGCGTGCCATAACCATGAATCGAACATGGGTCACGTCGGATAATCCGTAGAAATTCATGGGTATGAAAGCCACAACGACGTATTCTAACCACTAAACTATTATGGCCAGTATTCCTGGGGATCATGATCTTAAGAGCACTCTTGAGGCGTCTACGGCGTTTTTTTTTTTCTTCTTTCCTTTCGAGGGTTAACCAGTCTAGTTCATGTGGACGCTGGATGTGAAGTATAGTCAGATCGAGAGCTGGCAGTCATAGATCTTTGTCATTCAAGAACTACAGGGTTCTCGAACGGAAGACGTTAAGATATATCTGGTAATCGATGCGGCATCGGATAATCTTGAAAATCCAAGGCCGGCCTTAGATATACAAGCCCTAGATTCGTCGTCCCATATTTCGACCTCCAAATAACATAACCTCATGAATGGACTTGACTATGATCATAGCGATATAGTAAAGTCACGACTAGCCGCCTTCGCCCTAGGATCATATTCAAGACATGTGGTCTTTTGTAGTTTCCATGTCATTCCCAGACAATCAGCTATTCATGGTCTGAAGAACCAAGACATACACACAAGGCAGGTCCAAGTGAAGACTAGTGTATAAGCTGCGATAGTCTGGGGAGATAGGGCTCCACGAAATGTGAGTCTAGGATTATTCTTTTTTTTCACGCCAACAAAAACAGGCAGTTCATGTCCATCTTAAGACATTGCTCAGGATCTCGCGTGCTGTCTTGATTTTTTTTTTCAACGTGCGAATGAATACCGAAAGAGCCTCATGTCGGGTTCTCGTGCCAAACATCAAGGGAGAGGACAAGATACATGTTGTCTCTTGTTAGTATGCCTATTTTAAATCGACCCCGTGATCTTACCACCAAGTCTTTTTGTAGCTCTGTACGCCGGAGTTGGTGTCTAGTGATTGGATGGTGCACAAGTTTGTGTAGACACACAAGAAAGGGAGAGCGTTTCTTGGTAAAACACCGATCATTCTTCGGCTTTAGATGATGTTGTATATCGTGACGCGGAGCCTATGGATTATATCGGTTGAGGCTAAAGTCGGAATCATAGGAATATGTCGGTCTATTGGTAAAGACTTTTGTGCAATAGAATCTTATGTGATGATTGTATCAAGAGAGCGTTCTCTAGCTAGGCCGCTCGGCTTATCCTAACTATGGTTGTTAGTGTGTAGACTTCATTAAGTCGGAAGCAAACCTTTAAGTTCAACGATATATTGATTACAACATCTTGTAAGTGAGGATTTTGGGAATATATGATGCGGCTATGGTCGAAGTATTTATATATAATTCATAGCATTTAGGTTAGCGCTCAATGTACAATATGTATATGTAGATGTCTTTAGAAACAGTGTATCTATCATACAACAAGAACAGGGCATGCTTGTCCTGCTTCTCGCATTCACAGTTTCATTTCAATATAAGGAACTACACTTGTTGTTAATTGATCACTGTACGGCCGCATTTATAGGTGGGTTTGTACAGTATCGTATTTGGTTGAGTGTGTATCGTTTACGAGCTGCCATATTTTATTTCAATGCTTTCAGTTGTATCTGTATGCATGGCAGACTACTCGTAGAATGCAAAAGCCAACAAATATCTCTTTCAGAGTTAAAGTTGGCTACTGGTGGTTACTTTAATACAACCCTAGATACAACTATTAAAGCCAGTATTACATGAGCTAAGTTAATTAGTACATACAGATACATATGGCTGGTCCCCGATCATCGCTGTTTGTTCTATCACATCATAGCACTACAGTAAATAGTGTCAGCAAAAAGACGGAATACATTACATGCTACTGCAAATCTCACAAAAACAATATCTATCTCCTCTTTTTTTCATTTAAATTTTTTTTTTTCAAAAATAGCAGCATTACGGCAGCAACAGCAAGTATGATCGACAGAAGTCCCCTCTAGCCATCCAACTACCACCTTTCCTACTCTACGACTCTGTTGGTGGCCTGTAAAAGCGTACGCTATAGGTCAGATCAGATCAGACAAAGGCTGCAGTTAGAAGAACCGGAGCTGCAAGCCTCGGATATAGTAGCAGTAGGAGAGAGAAAATAGCGTGAAGAGTGAATAAAGTAATTATTCTACTCATAAAATTCAAGCGCCCAGCCTCCCAATAGACAGCCAATAGCACAGCAGAACCGTTGCCTAGTATGAATTAGTAGTACTCTTTCTTTCGTCATTTTTTTCTATTATTATCTTCGATTCTTAAAAAATGACCTTTTTTGCTACAGGCTGGAATCGGGAGCTGTAAATACATGTTGCTATCGAAACTAGTGTGATTTTGTTTTTAAACAATAGGGACCTTAAATATGAAATGCTGAACTTCTTGTAGCTTTATCTTTATTATCATGCTTGGGAATGGATTCCACTCAAGACAAGCAAATGACGAAATATTAGTTAAGAAAATAATAATATATTAGTAACCAAGCCTTGAAGAAAGTCTCGGAGTCATTAGTTCAAAACCTAGATATCGAGATATGTACCTACAAGTCTTCATGGCTAGACCTCGTACTGGGCTCAGTCTAACATAAACGTAGATAAAATGGCATTAAACGGTATAGAAATATAAGGCTTGATACTAAAAAAAAAAATTAGTGCAATCAATAACACAAATGTATCTTATCCAGTCAGCGTTGAAATCGTCAAGCGTCGTTGAGTTTGACAAAAAACCAGCAGGCTTCAGGCTTCGAAGTTTTCAGGCCAGTTCCCTGTAACGGAAAAAAAGAAGAGGTGTTCAAGTAAGGGTTAGATATACCCTCTATAAACGGATCAAGAATAAATTAGAAGGGAAACCCCTACTAACCTTCTGAAAAATAGCCGACATGGGCACTGTTCCCATAGCTGAATCGCGGTTGTTTAGCGGCTTTTAATTGGCTAGGCCAAGGGAGCACTTGTTATGCAGGCTTTAGGCCCAGATCAGCTTAGTCTTTGCAGCTCCTCTTTCAACCTCTTGCAACGACCGACATTTGTTGTTAAATGGGAATGAGTAAGTTAAGCTGTGAGTGTTGCTTTGATTCCTGGCCTCTGCTGAGTACGAGAGCCGAGAGACCAAAGGTATTGCGTCCGGATTTCTCCGTATGACTTGAAACCAAGCTAATGAACTAAGCAAGCACAGGAACCAGCCTATCCTATACATACAATGTCCAATTGTTGATGTTCAACAACAAAGTTATACATCGTTACAGCTATTATGTACAACTATCTGTAGGCCATTTATTAGCTATACCCCATGCCCCCTACACAGCTAGGCGCTAGAATCGGTTGGTCCCGCGATGCTGATTGCTGTGTTTTCTGATGTTTAATCAAATCACACAGTCACACTTGCAATGGCCAATGAGAAGAAAGAGAGCAGTTATTGACCAGGACATGGATACTATGACCTATGAAGGGTATATTCCTATTCCTCTTCCTCTTCTTCAAGTCAGTGGTCTTTTCTTGGAATTGTTTTGTAATTTAGTTCACGCCGGACTTTGACTCGGCAATGTCTTGCTAGGTTGGATGCCTTTTCATTCTGTAACTTCAATAGCATGTCCTGTATCATGTGGTATCGAGCTAGAGAGACATCATATCTATTTCGACTCTATAGCCCTTCGCTAAATCCCTAGTCCTTGCTACTTTCTTCATGATGCTCCAGTTTATGCCTTGATCTCGTCAAGTGATCGAAGAATTCTAGACTGTCTTTCGGGTCAATACCAAGCCAGTGAAGAGAATAGTTTTGAAGAAAAAGGATAAGTTAACGAATAGAGACAAATGGTGTTCCGTCATTTTCCCCAATAGTGCAAATAACACAAAGCCTATAGCACAGGACATGATGGAAGAGAAAAAAAGGTCTACAACGTCACTAGGTCTAGAACCCTCCCCCCATTTCGCCTCCGCTTGGGCATATTTCACTAATATTCATAAGAACTTTGGAGCGGTGAAGAATGGCCACTCAATCGTTCACACCCTCGACAAGGCTAGACAGTCCTTGAACACAAAATATCTCACATACAAATAGGTATATTCGTCATTTCACACTAGACTTCAGAAAGATAAGCACATTTCGGTCTAGTCACAAGTGCCTCAATATTGATGCTGTTCTTGTTTGAAAATTAAGCCGTGGCAATGTTTCCTCTTGAACTAATAAGAATAAAATTCAAATAGGGCGGCTTCTTTCTTTTACTTGTCTATCAGCAACTAAATTCAAATAACTGCCTGCTTAGTATTTGCGGAGAGACCAATAAAAATCATACAAATCCATGTCCAGGCTGTATAGGACAGGCTGTCTGGGGTATCTTAATCTTTCGTCTAGGTAGAAGGTCCAACGAGTACTCTATCTATATTACAAGATGGGGTGGGCCAATGGGCGAGATTATACTTGCATAGGCATTTGGAGAAGAGATAAAGAATTTTATGAACCTTAAACTTGGTGGTATTGTATGTCTTATCTGAGCATTGTTGTGAGCCGAGTCTGCCTATTATAGACTAGTTGGACAAAAGGCTAATTTCAAGTAGCAAATCAGAGACTCAAAAACGACTGAATGAGCCGTGTTATCTGAATGAAATTCAAAAAAGACCATTCAATCAGAAGGGTCACAAGCTTTCCGTTGGCCCTTGTGAAAATTAAAGCAATAAAGAGAGGTTATCAATTAGCATGTCACTAGTGCAAATCTTTAGTGCACTGTAGAAAACAATGCTATTGATTTGCCAGACAGTCGGACTCCTTGTTCAGTTCGGGTCAAAGTGATAGTTAGTCACCAAAGTTGATCATCAGGCTAACAATAATTTTCTCTGTATAGCGTGCCATGGTGGGAAAAAGAGATAAGGATACGGAAAAAAGCATAATATTCTGGCAAATCACAGTCGTCAAAAAGCATGATACTTGGTTTAAGCTAGACATGGAGGATTACGAAGCTTGGGCTCTGCCTTTTTGTCTCGTTTTATTAATGAGTTCATCTCATGACAGGGCAACGGCCAGCCATATAGCCATGCACACCCCTCCATTTGCCTCCCCTCTTTATTCCATCATAACATGATATGAAATAACTCAATGGTTTGGAACATGAACGTCCGTTGTCATTAACATTGACATCGCTGTTATGGAAGGGTTCATAACCCTAGATATACAATGTAAAATGCCCAAGTTCTCGCGCTAAGACAACCACTGTAACTAACGTGAATCAAGTTGATCTTCTCTGTAACAACCCTTTGCATTATGGCATTAATCCCCGAGTATATACACATCATCTTGACCTCTACTGGAAATACTTTAACAGGCTGCAGATTATGAGACGGTACAACTGATACTGTCTGACTGATACCCCTATGTCGAGCAAGTTTATGAATTGCTTAAGACTATCTTAGTGTGGATTTGTTCCTTAGTGTGACATATTTTTTAGTTATTTTCTACATCTAGAAGACAAAAGAACAGAAATAAGTCACTAGAACAAGAATCAGATTATAAGCAAATGCTGACATAGGTAGACACACGGTCCTTTTTGAAAGAAGAAAAAAATCTTTTGATTCGTTTACAGGCAGAACAGGGTATAGTTTTTTGCATGGAATCATTAATAAAATAGTTTTCAAGATAATCTGTAGTTGGTCAACTAAGTCTAGGCAGTTTTTCTCTGACCTTGTTAAACAGGCGGCTTTGTTGTTTAGAGCATGGGCCAACAGCAAAGCTCACGGACATAAACAACAAAATATCAGCTTAATCCAGGGGATCAGCTACTAGTCCTAGTTCGAGTTCTAGTTTTAGATCTTACCAAGTAGCATATCTGTAGTAAAGTAGAATAAGGGAAGAGCCAAGTGTGACCACCTGAACAAATTCATGCGGCTTCTTCCACATTTAGTTTTTCATTCATTCCTTTGTTGACTTTGTTCACAGCTAACATACAGATAAAGACCACTAAGCGCGGTCGTTTCTTACTACCCTGGAATATTATGGGTCTATTGGGGGCGTTCTCTTGGCAAGGCCAGATAACTAGTAATAAATTGATATATAAGATTCGTGCCTAGAATAGAGAACATGAAAGAACAATTCCAAGAATTTGTAGAATCATCCGAGAACATGCGAGAACAACGACAGACAGTGAGTCTCATAGCCATCTCGAATCCCTCCTTGGCCCGCAGAATATGGCTACAATATTACTGTCATCGCCTCCGTCGGCCCTGGATTTTGTATCGCACATGCGTTTTCCTCGACCAGCGGCTTCCACAGACGGCCGTCGAGATTGAATGGAATAGGGACGGATGGAGTAGCTGATGCAACTATATACGTATGAGACTATAGCAATTGTGACAGCTTCACATATCGAGCTGTAAGAGTACTTCATAGAGGAAGGATGAGAATGCTATCCTAGGAAACAAAAATATGCAGATGTGCAGTAATACTGTTGCATCTTTTTGCTCGTTCTAGTAGGCGTAGCAGAAGGCGGTTGCTTCTAGCGGCTGCTTGGGGCCAGACTGACGGGCCGGAGGGACATGAACCCGAGGGTTTGAGAGATGATAGAGGCTGCATGAAGAGGCTGTATGTCTGCTAGCATATCTGTATGTAATCTTAATATGGAGTTGCCTGACTGTCTAGCAATAGTAGTCATTTGGTTTTGATGCAATCAAGTCAGATACCATGCACCTCTAGAAACGGAACCCCGACCGGGCCGCTCAACAGCACATCGAATACATGTAGGCAATGGCTTTTTGGGATGTAAGCAAAGACTGTTATGGTTGTTTGTTACTATTTTCGGCCATTGTGCTGTTAGCTGTTAGTTGCCAAGTAGACTAGTGCCGACACAACAACCAACACAACACAGAGAACTCTGTATGCATCTGCATGCTAACACATAGAAGAGAGAACGATAGAAACATTAGCTGCTTACTTCGGTACTGGATCCTTTCTGAAAAGCAACATATGACCAGCCAACGGACATCTACGAGCTCCCAAATCGGGAACGTACTGCTCACGTTGTGGGCTCAGTGCTACCAAATGTCAAAGGACTGCGAGATACGACTCGTTCTTTCTGTGTTTCCCCGTTCGGCCTGCTTTCTTGTCTTCTAGTAGTATGAAATGCAAGGCAAGCTGCAAGTTCTCGAATTAGCTGCAATTATGTTTCTAAAATTAGGAACAATGTTAGCTTGAAAGCGGGCAATATTGTGGCCCGGGCGTGACCAGGGGGGGAAAGAGACAAGTTACCGTTAGTGAGCGTCATACAGATAGTATGTAGAAGACTAACAGGAATTACAAAGGACTGCACAGCAGCAGGTTCTTGTACATAGTAGGAAGCTTCTAGCTGCAACCTAGGCGTTGCGGATCACTGCTTGCAAGCGCCGGGCTCGATGATTAGTCTGGGCTAAGTCTGGATTAGGTCTCTGGTTGGGCTGGGATGCTACCGTCATTGGATAAGCATCAACCATAGACTATGGCTTCGAGCAGAGTATAAGGGCGGCAGCAATGGCCGCTCCATTTAGCCCTCTTTTTCCTGTCTCTTCTTCTCTTCATCCCCAAGTTCGATTATATTGTGTTTTCCTGTTGTTCTGTGAAGTTGAGTCTTCAGCAGTTTTCCCCTCTTCTCTTCTTTTCCCCAGTTCGTCCCTGAGAGTCCAAGAAGGCCATATAAAAAGTTGTGTTCCTGTGTCTGCAATAACTTGACGTTATATCTGCTACTATTCTTTTCTTTCTCTGCCCCCCCCTGCTGGCCATCTTTGGTCATTCGTTTGTTTCAAAGTTTCACCTGCCAAACCCTTCGTCTGCGCTCAGAACGACGATCTGGTTATCTGACCTTCTAGTGCACGTACGTTGCAGCTTAAGAAAGAAAGAAAGAGCACAGTCGAGAGCACCCTTCAGGACTCTGTCTTCCCGTTCATTCCTAATATTGTTGCTATTATTCTTTTTGATATTTTTCTGCAAGCCGGTCTTGCTTCCCCCCCCCCCCCTCCAGTCTTTACTATAGTTAGTTAATATTGCTTGGTTGCTATTTGCATTAGCATTAGCTCCTGCTGGCCTTACAAGCATCGTCACTTCGGCTTTGTTTCGTTGCTGACCATTGACGGCCTTCAGAAGCCCTGCTGCCTTTGTTCAGCTCAGATCGTGCTTCTATTGCTCCTACTCTGCGAGTTAAGCGTAGAGCCAATTCTCAAGCTATCTAATCTCTTTCTCAGTCTCTTGACAGAACGAACCCCCGTTTGTCCGCCTCGCTATTTTTCTTCTTCTTTTGTGTTGTATCCACACTATACACAGTGTGCTACTATATTATCCTGTTGATTGAGTAAGTAAAGAAACCCAGAGCACCCTACAATATATTTGTGTTTGTACCCCTCTCCCCTGTCAATAGAGAGCTCTTAATGCATCTTACACCCCCAGGATCCTTCTACCCTCTCAGACCCTGCCATACAGACCGTGCTAGCTACTCGCCATATACACTGTACACTCACTACACCCCTCCCCTCCCTCTACCATCATCCTCTTCAACTAAGCTTCACATACATACAGCACGTAGCAAGCCTCTTTTTTTGCTCGCTCTGAATGTGAAGGCCACATACAAGGCCGTTACAGGGTCACATCGGCACATAAAATAATGAGTATTAATCGACTAACAAATCCTAGATCCAGGAAAATCATACAAGAAGATACAAATGGCGACGCTATCCCCCAACCATCACCACTACTACAGCCATCACTATCCCGTCCTTTCGTACGCCGACAAGATGCGTTCTGCTTCAACTTCTTCTTCCTCACCATCACCATTAACAACATCAGCCACCGTGCCCACTGCCTCCATTTCTTCTGCTGCCATGGCTGTTGCGCCAACGTCGGCCAAGGCCAAGGCCGTCAAGAGCACGGCTGCTAGCAATGCTTTATCTTCTGCTGCTGCCAACAAGATGAAGGCTCAGACACATCGCCGTTCAAGAACAGGTATGTACTATCACTGCTTTGCTTTGTCTGTTGTTTGGCCTTCGAGTGTCTTGCTCGGCCGTCCGTGGCCAGTATAACTAACTCGTGACTTTCTATAGGCTGCTATACCTGCAGATTACGCCGCAAGAAGTGTGATGAGGGTGTCTCTATGTGCTCTGCCTGCAAGCACCTTGGCCTCAAGTGCGAGTACAAGCGTCCCATGTGGTGGGGCAACAACGAAGCTCGCCGCAAGCAAAAAGATGAGATCAAGGTCATCATCAAGCGCAAGAAGATTTCCGAGAAGGCTTCGCGTCCTCTCAACAGCTCATCTATGCCCATTCCTGTGTCTATGAACATGAACATCAACATGGCCTCGACGACGCCATCACCACCATTGCTCTCTCACTCTCTGCCTACTAGTGCCAATGGCTTCTCCGACTCGCTAGACCGTGACCGCTCAGCCAGCATCGACTCTCACATGAGCGGCTCTGGTATCTCGATGTTGCCCAGTGGTTTCCAGTCAGCCAGCACTGGCTTCAGCAGCCCACCAGACTTCATGGCCTTTGGCGCCCAGGCCAACCCCTACTACAGTCCTGAGATGATGGTTGGCAATGCGCCACACTGCTTCACACCCTATGATGTCGACGTCAAGACTGAGCGCCAGATGTTCGTCAATGATATCCCAACCGTGCGTGAGTCGACTGTATCTACATTCAGTACCTTCCCGTCCGGCTACGGCTCAGGCGCTGAATGGGATTCCACAGCCATCTACACCGAGACCACCGAGTCACATACCGAGGAGACACTTAACTGCAACTTCCTCGATTTCAACACGGCGCCTAGCGCTGAGCTTGATCTGTCTGTTCCAGGCTTGTCTACTACGACTAGCACTAGCAGCATCACAATCGAGCTTGATGACAACGACCAGGTGCTTTTAGATCACTTTGTCAACGTTGTACTTCCCACCATCTTCCCCGTCCTAGACTCCAATCATGCGCTGCGAGCCTCAGACATGATCCTACCAGCCCTTCAGAACAACAAGTGCTACCTGCACTGCTGCCTCAGCATTGCCGCCCAGCACCTCAAGGCAACACAGGGCTCCAACACTGAGCTGGACGAGGCCATTATGCAGCACCGCTTCGAGACAGTGTCCATGCTATGCCGTGCCCTAGACTCTGATCAAGCCCACCACCAGATTCTCGAGGTGGCACTGGCGCTCATCTTCTTGCAGTGTGTCGTCGGCACCATCGAAGAGTCTCTACAAGACATTCCTTGGCACCAGCATGTGGAAGCGGCCATCGATGTGGCTTCCAAGCTTGGCCTGTCAGAAGCTTTCTCGTCTCCCGAAGCTGCTGAGGAGGACAAGAGCGCCGCCGGTGCTCCCCAGACACCATTCAATGTTAGTCTCATGTCGTGGATCGACATCATAGGCGCCACCATGAAAGGCACATCGCCACGCTTTGCTCACACCTACCGCGAAAAGAATCTGGCCCAGCCGGCCTCCTTCTTGGGTCTGCGTGAGCTGATGGGCTGTGACGATCGCGTGATGTACTTGATCAGTGAGATCGCTTGCCTCGATGCTCTCAAGTCCCAGGGCATGACCGATATCACCATCTGCCAGCATGTCCATGCCCTCGGTGACCGTATCACCGAGACTGAGCAGATTCATGGTGCCGCTGGCCTACTGCCCAAGTCTCCCTACAACGCAGTCACTGGTGCTCTGTCGCCTAAGCAGCTCTCGCACAACATGACCTATGTCTTCCGCCTGGCCGCGCGCATCTACCTGTGCAGTCTTGTGCCTGGCTTCACGCCTGGTCAGAGCAGCTGCATCGGCCTCGTCAACAAACTGACTGCCGCACTACCGTACATCCCCGTTGGCTACGACCGCAGCTTGGCCTGGGTCTATCTGATCGGTGGCTCTGTCGCCCTTCCTGGCAGTGCCTTCCGCACTGTGTTCGCAGAGCGCATGGCTGCTGCTGGGGGCGATGTTGCCAATGTTGGCTCGCTGGGCCATGTTCAGGCTGTTCTGGCTGAGGTTTGGGCTCAGACCGAGGGCATCATGGCTGCTCAGGCTGCTGCGCAGTCGGCTGCCGGAAGTGTCCTGGAGTCTGAGGCTATCCCATATGTCCACTGGCGACACGTCATGGAAATGAAGCAATGGGATCTACTCATCATGTAGATTTTTCCTTTCTTGCCCATACGCCCTGCCAGCCTTCCTCATATTTCCTTATTCTTTTTCTTTTATTTTCCTTAATGACTCTTCCGCCGGCAGGATGAATCATGCTCTCCTTTGTCATCTCTTCGTCTTTTTGTATGTTGGGTTCTTTTTTTTTGTTTTTTTTTTGTTTTTCTGGGCTTTATCAACGGCGTTTCACTTCCGGCTTTATACCATCACGGCTGTTTCTTGTTCTTTATTTCTTAATTAGAGGGCGTCATCTCACAATATTGGTGTCCCAAGACATCGCCTAGTGATTATCATCACTTAGAAGACGGCGCAGAGCGTTATTCTCTTTCTTCCTATACTTCTTTCTCACACACATTTAACTCTTTTTTACACAATCATGCTTGGATATCTTTTCTAGGTTTCCTTCACTCTCTCGTTTTACTTTCTACTTTTCTTCCTT
>RHLR01000015.1:0-76950 GCA_009806335.1 Davidsoniella australis
CCCCCCCGAGGGTTGTAGGAGGGAAGGTTGGTGCTGTCACCGGCATTGTTCCGGGCGGCGCTTCTCCGAAGACTACATATACTACTGCTATCACCAAAAAAATATGCGAAAGGCAAGATGGCCGAGCGGTCTAAGGCGCTGTGTTCAGGTTTATCTACTCTTCTAGACAACCTTCGCAGTGGAGCAATCCGCGCGAGTTCGAATCTCGTTCTTGTCAACATTTCATTTTGCTTGAAGAATGAATCTCACTTTTTGCTCTTCAATGGCTGGAATGTCATTTTTTAGTGTTCATAGCTATGGTTTAGTTGTTTGAAACTGATTTATGTTGGGGTGCTGGCTAAACGGAGTCAATACCGAAGAATTTAGATATAGTGTGCCATTTGTAAGTTATAAGTTATATACACTTCACTACGCAAAAAATCAACTATGAACAGCTGAGCAAGAACATAATTATTGAATATACCATATCTGGTTGGCATATGTAACTATCTGACATTTTCAACCATGTCATGCGATCTGAAGTCGCACAGAAACCACATACCTCAGACGCGGTCAGATATATATGCTTTGTAAATTGTTTATCTACTCATCTAAGCACAAAGTAAGTACTAAACTGACTCTTTAGAAGGAATGGCCCATGATAGATTTAAGTAGAACATCTTCATCGCTCTCTATAGCTCCATAAGATTAATGAATTAAAAAAATATTTAAAAAATATTTAAGCAGCCTATTTTTGTTTTGTTTTTCCTGAGTACTGATTAATACTGTATCAAAATAGTGGATAGAAATACAGGATGCATTAACATTTCTCAGGATTCAACTACTTTATATAAGATACTTTTACTATATTGTTGGATACTAATTTCAAATTTGTTTACAAAGCTTTCTTCTAGAAACCTATATGATATCAAGATTTGGCATCAACCTATCATTACACTAGAGGTGCTCATTGTCAAATAATAGTACTCCTTGATTTTTGCATCTAAATATAGAAGACGCCGTATATCTCAAAAGATGATAAAGTGATAACGCCTAGTCATCATTACTGGTATCAAAACAAAAGCTGTGCCCATTAACATATAATTTATTACGAGATTTTAAAAGTTACTACCATATGATAGTAAAGGATGAGGCACTTAGTCATAGATTATTAGTTTGGTTTGAGATAGCCGACTTGTGCAACTAGCTGATATATTGCCATTAGCATTTGCAAGTTGGATATGGCTCGGTATGTTCCACCAATCTGATAAAACCCTCTTGTACTAGAACGTGTTGAATGAATAGTAGCCGAAGTTTTCTCATAGCTTACGATGATAAGAAAGAAAACAGGTGATATTTGCATCAGGTGGGTAGATTGTTCGTGACGTACTACCAAAACGAATATGCTCACTAATCAATATGTAGCTGTATATATTGGACGTTGTCTAGCTCTTTCGGTTAGCGTTTATAGTCTTTCGTTGGTTTCACGCTGATGTTGCATCGCGATTTTCTTGACGAGAAGGTTTGTATACTACGTGACTTTTAAGAGTACAAATGGAAGCTACCTATGACTACATTTATACGATTGGTTATTCGACTAATAATCTATTATGGTTGTTATAATGTATTCTACAGATTTTAGAGATTATGTGTTCGTCTACAAATCTGGCCAACTAGACTTTAATCGAGAAAGTCTACATATGTATTCCACAAGCTAGGTCATAATGTTGATTATTTATATCTTCTGTACTAAAATTACCCGTTAGAACACATAATGTTCCCGGTACGTACAACCATTAGGCCTCTCACTACCTGCAGTTAGCTTAAAACTGTACATGTTGAAATACTAGACGAGGAAGACCTTACCATGATCTCACAATGGTCTAGAAACAAATAATATTAGAGACGGGCTAGGACAATTACAGATACATACATACATATCATAGTGCGTCCGGGTCAGACATAGGGTCAGCTATTACGTTAGCATGCGACATTCCGAATCCTGAATGCATATGGTGGCGTTGATGCGGGGTCCCAAGACTTTAGGCCATTTGGGGCGGCCTTTTATTTTCTTTTTGGTAAAGCGCTTGATTCCACAAACAAACAGGGCATAGTAAAGGACTTTATCTTGCGACAGTCCTAGCTGAGTAACTAAACGGCACAGTTACACTAGAAAGTAGTATCCGGAGATTTTTATAGTACAACTAAATTGTATCTATACGTTGCTTCCATGAAGAATTCGCTAGAGACTGTTAGAACTGGCTCTAAATTTTGTACACTAGCCTAGTATATCTGTACATTACGACTTAGTTACATATCTTCAGTTCCGAATGTTCTTTCTTCTCTGATAGAAGGGGGAGGTGTTATTATGCTACTATCACCATATCTGTACGAATACAAATGCAAACATTGTGTGGGCTTATATCTGTATGTTCTCCAACCGTACCGCATTACGACATGTCATATGAGCCAACAAAAGACTGTACATTTGTACATGGTCGGAATCCCTCGGGCACCTCATAGCTTACTGACCGCAATGATATGCAAGGTGGAGCCAACACGTATGGATATATCAATGTGCACAACCTATTTGCAGAAGTGAGACAGATAATCACAAGAAATTGAAAGTTGAGAGGCAAATAAGAGACAGACTGTCAGCCGCGACTTCGGGCGGGGAGAAAGAGGATATCAGCACTGGGTCGTGAGATTTAAGCAAAGTGATGTATTAGAAAATATTCACTGTCTAGAAGTCAGATTTGACAAGACTGCCAACAAGGCATTGCAGGCCGCGTGTAATATGGGGGGCAACCTCAAGCATCCCCATAAGCTGAGCCGAGGATGATACTTCTTGCGAGACGGAAAGAAGCTCGCTGATACGATGCTTTACCTCATATGTACATATGTATAGTGGAGGAGAGATAAGGATGTTGCCGTATACAGCCAACACACAGCTCGTACAAGTAGCATATGATATGTATTATATGTGTACATACTCATTGCGTACTGTATATGTACTCACTTATCATGCATGAGGGTGTTTTCGGGAGGCCCAGAAGAGACATAATTTACATAGCATTCTTTGCTTCTACAGATATATAACCACACGAGTCTCTCATGATCAAACCCTAATGATGCTTATGCTGTTTGCAAGTTGTATGAAAAGTATTCAATGTGCAAGGTTACTACAGAACTAGAATTGACTTTGTTTTCCCTACTTGCAAGAATTCATCTAGCCACGTTGAGGAATACCACATGTTGGACCTGCCGTTTTTGCTTATAATGGAAACAAAACATATGTCTATACATATATTTACCGTTCCATTGGTACGCTCTAAACAAAGTATAGACAAAAATGAACAGTGGTTGTAAAAGCACCAAGGTGGTTGGAACCCTACTGGGAGAGTCAAAGGCTCAGGACAAAATAGCAGACAGCTTAACTTTATGATGAATTAGGGTTATAGACGTCTTGATAGGGATCGTGGAAAGGGAAGACTTTGACCTAGGGGTTAGCTTGTAAAATTGTTAGTGCAGAAGTAAACCATGGTTCATATGAATCCCGACTCCTACCTTGGCTAGTAGCTAGATTTAGTAGCGTAGGCCGATATTTGCAAAAGACTGCACAAGAAAGCGGTTCAGGGGCTGGGCTAGGAGAAAGAAAGAGAGATAGAGAATTAAGAAAGAGGAAGTATGAGAGTGAAGTGAAGAATGAGAGAGAGAAAGGAAAACAAAAGAGTGAGGAAAGAAATGAATAGTGAAGACTTGAGAAGACAAGAAGTTACCTTCTACTGGGATTCTTCGAGTATTGTTTACAATGGGTCTAGCATCACTATGATGCTTTAACTTTTATAGGCTGACTAAAATAAATTTAAGGCAACTATGTAGTTAAAGGAAAATGAAGAAGAAAAAAAGAGTCCGTCGGCTGCGAGCCCATGTCTTGGGCATCCGTCTCCTAAAAAGACCATGAAATATAAACGCGGACGACATAAACATACTACCACGCCAGCCCTTTGATACCACGCCATATTTTTGTTGTGACATTGATATGTCGTTTCTGTTGTGTTCTCTCACCTGTTCACCAACAAAAACGATCAGAAGCTAAGCATCACTTACTATAACTGAGGGAGACAAATACAATCGACTCCAAAGGGGACCCTAGTGTTCGCAGGTAGGTTTGCGCGCTGTAGTGGTAGACATTCGTCGTTTCGTCGGGGAAAATAAACCCTGAATGTAGACATATATGCAACTCTAGCTGCGTATGGCTACATTAGGACAGAATAGGGAATAGGCGCTACGCTATCGCAGCGGCTATTGTAGCATTCTACGGCCGTAGTATCCTTTGAAGCCGCATAAGTAAGTTGTAGTGGAGAGTGTCAACTTAGAGTGTTGGTATAGAGTATCATCTCCAGCCCGTTATGCAATGTTGCTTTCAATGCATTGCGTGCCTGTTATTAAGACTAGTCCCCCCCCGAGCTATGATACACGAGGGGAAGTTCTCGTCGAACGTAACCGTTACCGTTCGAATAACTAATTAAATGAGCGTTGACTAGTGGTATCAGATAACTTATAAGATATCTACTGGGTATCAGGCGTACCTCATCATAAATCCGCTTTCGTGAGGTGAGGAGAAAGAGAGTCAAGCAAGTCGAAAGTTTTAGACATTAGTCTTTCTTTTTTGCTTGGGTGTGTCTTATCCGTAGTTAAAGCTACTAGTTGTATGCACTAGTTGTATGTACTAGTTGTATGTACTAGTTGTATGTACTAGTTGTATGTATGTAGTTCACCATCAATCACTACATATGTGGCTGATATGCTTGTAGCTGTATATGACGCTGGCACTTCCAAATGTTGAATACAAACAAACAACCTTACTTGGTCTTGTAGGCTAGTTATCCATAAAGAATCTTGTTATCCGTGCCACCTATAGGGTAATGTTTCCCTCAGGTAGGCCAATTGCACAACAAACATATCTACAACTAATCCCCCCATAAAACCATAAAACCCCTACATTAAACTGACTGCTGTCACTACTGGCTCAATGCTTTAGTCTCGGCATATTTCAGTTAAGACCTGCCCCGCCTTCAGCCCAGACCAGGCCTGAACTAGCCCCTCGATCCCATTACCGAAGCCGATATACCGCTAGGAAGAATATTAGGAAGAATATCAGGAAGTAGAAATAAGCTTCAGTTGCTAGAAAACAAGCTACTTGCCACTAGCGTTAAGAAGCTCTCCTGCCGCCTAGAAAACACAGCTGTTTTACTTGCTCGTTCACAGGGTAGATCAACTGAAATCAGCTGGCATTTCTGCTCGCTTGGCCAACATTCTCAACATTTTGTCGCCGGGGTCTTTCCGCATAGTTAGAAGCTCTAGCAAAAGCAGTTAGCAACGAGTTCAAATCAGCCATCTGGGATCTGCTTAATTAATCCCTTTCGGCAATCATATAAGATCCAGTATCAAAGCTTCTCGCAGCAGCTTCCGACCCTAGGCCACGAGATTTTCTGCCATATACCGAATCGTGATCGTCCAGCGCCCTGGATTTTCGCCAGCCAAGCGCTTAAGAGATAAAAAATATCTGCCCAGAAGACCACACACTAGACAAGATAAAAAAAGGTCCGGTCGATTGATTCTGCCATTTTTATATTTCAATAGCTTTATGGATTTGTATGGCGACCGCTCTTTTGTAGTCCCCCGCTCTCACCGCCCGAAGCGTGTGGTAGTTGCCCTGCCGTCATTTAACTTATTATTTATCTTGTTCTAGCTAGTCACCTTGCTTCGCATTGCATAATCAACTGTGATTTAATCACATTATTTATGGTACGTACAAATACGTTCAGTTGTGTTTACCTTTCCATCTTTGTTTTATTTCGTTTTTGGCTGGTTGCAGGTCTCTTTTTTTTTTCCTTTTTTTTTTTGGGTCCCCTAAGCAGAAGTGCTCGAGCTTTCTTCTAAGCTTTTCCAACCTCTAAATATCACCTTTTATTTTCTTTCCTTCTCCAGCTTGCTGGCCAACCAGCGTCCGAAATACTCGATCTAACTTTTATTGCCTCGCCAGGCTGTGGAAATACGATTAATCCAGCTGTGAAATCGAAGCCTGCGACCTCTGTTTGTGGCCTGATCACGAGCCTTCCACCTGCGCTTCCAGCCGTGTTTGCTATTAGCCTCCTCGCTGTCTTCCAAACCGAGCATTATCTGAACCCAACCCCGCCGAGCTCTCGATCCCGTCCCATCTCGTCATCGCCGTCATGAACAATCCCGGAGAAGGTCCCGACGTCCACGGCAGCCCCTACGGCACCCACCCAGGCCACCATTCGCAGCATCCTCATGCCGCGCCGCCCACTAGCAGCCACAGCCATGCCCGTTTGCCGCCGCCGTCTGTGCACTCGATGCAGCAGCTGCCACCCATGGGTGGAGCGCACAGCGCATCATCGCAGCAGCAACAACAACAACAGCAACACTCGCACTACCAACCCTCGCTGCCGCCGCCACAGCACCAGCAGCAGCACGACTCCGGCAATGGCACCGGAGACTATGGCCATCCCGGCGGCCTAGGCCAGGCCCCGCAGCAGCTGGCGCATCATTCGCAAATCCCGCCTATGCACTCGCAGCAGCAGCAGCACCCGCAGCAACACCAGGTCTCCCACGCTGGTCAGTCGCAACAGCTCGTACAGAGCGGTCAGCCACCTGCGCATCCACTGTCAGAGCTAACTAAGGTGTATCAAGGCCGCAGGTACAAGTATGGCATCTTCTGAAGTTGCTACGATGTGGATGGTTTGTTACTGACACATCGCTCTTTCTCCCCTAACAGACTCTGTGTTGTGCAACAACCCAAGCGAGCCCGTATGTGCGGTTTTGGAGACAAGGTACGTCTAGCTGTCCGCTTACTCGCCATGACGAAGTTCCTACTAACATTCTTGTTGCTGCTTAGGATCGCCGGCCGATAACCCCACCGCCATGTGTGCGCCTCATTGTCACTGACGACGAAGACGGCAAGCCCACTAATGATAAGTACGGCTGCTTCAGTCTTGGCCATGTCAGTCCTCGGAGACTTTTAAAGCTAACACTCTTGACTTCCTCGCAGCGATATTCCATACCTCTGCTTCGTGTGCCACGTCTCGTTGTGGTCTGAAGATGGCCTGCGCGAACTGGATATTGTGCGCCACTCCTCGGGGAATCCCAGCATTTCCTCAACGACCACTGCATCTTATGCTAGTATCCAGGAGTCGGCGCCCCCAACTTACACCAACATGATGTCCACCGCGCGGCCAGGGTCTTATATGCCCCAGATGGCTTTTGGTGGCATGAACTCCTACAACATGTCATCTTACAACCGTAAGTTCATTGCCTCCTAGTTACGGTGACAACAGCTGACCCGAGAGAACTCGTCTGTGTTTTTAGAGCCCTCTGCCTATATTCCCAGCGGCTATTCGCCTGCCAACACCTACTACCCTAACGACTACAGAGGCTCTATGATGCCCAACGTCCTTGGCGGAAACATGTCATACTACAGTGCCCCAGCTCCTGAAAACACCATCACGCGCTCGTCTGGTCCTCAGGGCATGTTCACACGCAATCTGGTCGGCCAATCGGTGGTCAGCGCACAGCGTCTGACCGACACCGAGGACAAGGTCGGTGTCTGGTTCATTCTGCATGATCTCAGTGTAAGAACAGAAGGCAGTTTCCGGTAAGTCACACATCATCATCTTCTTAGCTTGCTCCGCTATATCCAGACCAGCTTCTAATAATATCAATATCAAACAGTCTCAAGTTCACTGTGGTCAACATTGCCGCGGACAACAGCACCAACCCAATGTCGGTCAACCAAGGGGCAGTACCTGTCCTGGCATCTTGCTTCAGCGACGTTTTCACCGTATTCTCGGCCAAAAAGTTCCCCGGTGTGTGTGAAAGCACAGCGCTATCCAAGTGCTTTGCCACCCAGGGTATCAAGATCCCCATCCGCAAAGAAGGTGGCGGTGATAAGAACAACAATGATGACGACTACGAGTAAGGATGAAAATGGCTAGCTTGTATCACAACCACCATCACCAATGGTGAGCAAAGGGGGCTGTTGCTTCAGCTGCCACTACATAGCTTTCTGTTATCACTAGGATCGGATATATCAGCTTTCGGAGTCGCATATATTTTTGCTCTAGTCGGAGCATATCTTACTTTTCTTTTCCTACGTTTGATGTCACGACGTTCCAAGATCTTTTCTTATCTTTTTGGGGCATATTTTCCATTCTCTCCATTATTTGTCACTTCTACTCATTTTTGGTTCATATTCTCGGTTCTTCCTCTTTTATTGCTGTTTCTTATGTCTGGTTTCTCTTTCCTTATCTTTCTTGTCTTTCACTCTCACCTGCGGCAATTTATACTGGCTGGCTATCTCTCTCCTCGACGTCTTGTTCTCACCTTGCTGCTCACACCCAGTCCCGTGTTTCTCTTTTTATCGTCATGACGCCTATCACATTACTTCTGCTGTTAAGCAGTATGTCTTGAAGTAATTTTTCCTTGCATATTGCTTGGTGGAGATGTCATCAATGTCGGTTTACAGTGATATATAGATAATAGTTCTTGTTCAATGCTTACACGACTCCATAGCTTTTTTCATACTTCGTGATAGAGTGCCATGCTTGTTCCTCACATTAGAGCACACAATATAGAAGAACGATACCCAAAGAAGCGGTTCTTCGTTTCCTTCTCGTTAATTCCGCCCGCTACAGGCCAATCTCCTTCCCGCAATCCGCCTTCTTTCAGCGGAATCGAAACTATTCTTGCTCAACCTGGCGGAGAAATTCAGGACATGATCCTTCATTGATCGTCGTGCATATCTCGATGTTATAGACAGATATTTACTGGTGTTTATAAATTAATTAGTTCTAATTGGTAATCATTTTCTAATCAATATATATATATGATATGTTGTTAATACGATCGATACCACTATAAACCAAATCCTTATTAAAAAAAAAACTATATGTATGTACATTACATGATATGTTCTCACTGCTACATACTTAGGCCTGATCACTTGATCGATCGAAGCTTTGACCCAATCAGACTGACATCAAGCGCCAAGAACGCCAATGGTCAATTCCATCCAAGTTAAGTCCAAGTCCTGTCGGTTTGTTACGCCCGTCAGAATATCAAGAACTAGCGTGTTCTAGAAAGTAAGAGTAACGGCTGCAGATAGAAAGGGTTTGGATAGAAATTGTAGTAGGAGATACCATAGGAATAGGAACATAGAGTAGAAATATAGAAAAGGATCAGTAATCCTTGCCTTATTATTAAAAATTACGAAAAAGGCTCTGTAATTATACGATTCTTACATACATATATACAAATTCCTCCGTAGTTTCATGATGAGGTGGTCTCTCTTGCTCTCTCTCTCCGATGATTTTGACGCCAAGAAATGCAACAAAACCCGCTACATGTATGGTTGTATATGAAAATAAAGTTTGCCTCTGATCAGAAGAAATGCTAACGTGCGTAAGAATACGATTGATAAATTTCCAGCTATAATGCTTAGTATGATGAAACGAAGAAAAGACAGAATGATCATACATGTATAGCTAAGATGGTAAGAAAAAGGAAGAAAAAAATACAGCCAAGACGTCTCAGCGGCCTTGGTATTGAAACGGAGAGGAGTGGGAAGCAAAAGGCTATGGAAAAAAAAAACATAAGTACGAACTATTAAAGATGCCGTCTTGGGTCGGTGTATTTCTTTCTCTGTATTATTGTTATCTTTTCCTCTTGGATCGCATGTGTTCGTTCAATATAGAAGCTCGGACATCACGGACTGCAGAGCGATTCCAAGCTAAGCTACACAAGATATGACTAGGAACGATTAGTGAGTAATGTTCTATCTTCTATCTAGGCAGCCTTTTTGTTCTGTCTTGTGTACAGACAGATGCTTGGCTTGTTAGTAATATCAGAATCTGTAATCCATTTCACGATGATCCTGTTGTGGATCTGTTGGGTGTACTTTTATTTTTTATTATTTTTAATTTTTAATTTTTTAATTTTTGCTTTCTCCTTCGTTGCGCTAAACGAAAACAAGCCTTGTTTTTTTGTTCTTCTAAATCGTTCCAATCACTAATGCCAAGACCGCCATGTCCTCTAAAGCAGACTGAACCTTCACTCGAAGCCTGGCTTAGTCGCCTTGGCACTTGGCTCTTGTTTCCGGCCTATCTTGTCTCGCTATAGCAAAAGAAACGAGAACGAAGAGCAAACTCATCATCGGGAACAAAAGGTACGAATCTGCTTCTATTTTTTGATGAAATTGCTTGATCGCTATCTTTGTTTTGCTCGGATAAAGTAGCGTACGCGCATCAAACGACAATATTTACTTGCTTGCTTACACGTACGACTTTGTATGTATGTATATATGTATCACCAACTGAAAGCTTTCCAATTTATGGTTTTGTTTTGGCCTGATATGGCCAAGGAAAAGATGATCACACAGGGCAACACTAACCCGATCTTGGCTGAGGCACAGAAAAAATCAAATAATATGCGGGTGAATAAACCTTTAGACAAAGTCAGCAAGATAAGTAGCACAGTTTTTTTCTTGTTTTTTTTCTATCTTGCTTTCCTGTTCCTTGTGATCTTGGCATAGGACAATCAATATATTGCGCCCTATTATCAATGGCCGTAGATGTTGGTGGCTTTTGTCCTGCTAGATAACGCTCGTTCGTAATCGGACATGCGAAGGTTTATAAAGTAGATTTAACGACGCTGTCTGTTTCATGCACGCCAAGATTGGCCGCTTAGAGATTAGATGGACGCTAAAGGCTCTATACAGCGAGATCCCGAGCAGCATATATATAACATCCAAGATATCGCTTGGTATGCTAAGGCGAACAGAATTCGCCTTAACCCCGTCCGGAGTTGCTCGCTATGTTCTTTTTTACAGCTCTTCTTGTTTCCTCGAGTCCGGCCGAATATCGGGCTGGTTAGATCTGTAGGGCGGTTTCTTCATGTCTTGATCCCGTGCTAAAAGCCGGCGCTACGACTTACACGGAAATAAAAATATATACTTATTTATATAGACATCGCCAAGCCTTCTCTTGGTCTCTTCACTCTTGTTCTCTGCCCTGTTTGCCTCCTTTTTTTTTTTTACTTTCTTCCGCACTTCAATTTCTCTAGATGCTTGGCTGGATCACGCGTTGGTCAGCCTTTTTCTTGGCTCTTTCACAACGCCGAGCTTTTTGGGGAGGTCTTGGCAAAATCTCCTCCCAGGCTAGTACAGACCAGCGCCAAGTCTTTCCGGTTCAGATCTTGTTTCTTTTTTCCTTCATCGTTCTTGAATTCAGGCTGTGCCTTATTCCCGTTTTATCCTCTTGTACTTTTTTTTATTTTTATTTTTAATTCTTGCTTGTTCATAAAGGTCTTTGCTTCCTGCTCGATTCACGATCTAGTTGATGTTCTGTCCTATCATATCCTCTTTTTCTCTATATTCGGTCGACGTATCTCCTGCGTCTAAGCCTGTCAGCTATATTTACCGGCTCTATTTTAACACCAGCATTTATCTCATTGGTCACTGCGATCTACGACATCATCTACTGTAATCAGTAGCTACAACCAAGATATACTCATTCACAAACAGCTTATTTAAACTCCAGGTCATTGATATCACGATTTCTGACGTCAACATACCTCGAGCTGTACCAAAAAGAGCACTTCATTCCCGATCTAATCTACACGCCAAATCCGTGCGTCGGGAACCAACTTCAGCGCATTCCCAGCTTGACTATCTGGAGCCTCGTCCATGAATAGACTGTATGCTTTACCAGTGTCATATTCAACACATCCAGGAAGCTTCTCGGTACTGCATACGGTCCATCTACTAGACACATAGAATTGCACTAGCTACTGGTGTACATTCTACCGCCCTATCCCCTCTGATTGTTTCTATCGAGGCGTAGAAACGAGTGGCTAGAGTGTATCGTTGCCCCGGTATACTATACAAGGCCTCTCGTACAACCAAAGTGCATGTCTGTCATGACGACATTTGCGACCCAAACGGCCATGGCCTCTGCCACCACTGGTATCGCCATGTCCAGCACGACAACTGGCATCCCAGCTATGATCACGTCATGGCGCTTGCCAGATAGTGTAGAATGCCACTACACTTATGATGTAGACCAGGCATCTGCCTCAAATGCAGCTTTCAGCGCATGGATGGACCTTGTCATAGACCCAGATGCCACTACATTCTCGTGTTATCCATCAGGCATGTTTGACGGTGGAAACAGCGGCACGTTTAGTCCAGCACTATGTCCCGTGAGTTGGACGGTTGCTGCCGGACAAGACGCCACTGAGACTGGGGGAGTCTATACCCGGACCTGTTGCTCAGTGTAAGTTTACTACCCAGATCTCACCATATATAACTAAACCATGGCCTGAGAGCAGAAGCTAACCGTACATCCACACTACAGAGGGTTCGATTTAGACTCTGCAGGCGACTGTACCGGCCTATTTGAGAGTGTCACTGCCACCCCGGCAACGTACATATCTTCTCTTTCCAGTTATTCCTATCTAACTGAGAGCATCACCGTGCTACCAGAAGCCACAGTAGCGCACCACCACGTCGTGGCCGAATTCACCGAACAGGACCAAGAAGTTCTCGGCATTGTCGACGACGATACTGTCTCTGATGATGATGACGACAGCAGCAGTAGTAGCAGTCAACCTGTCAACCTGTCGCTAACAGCCAAGCTCGGTATCACCCTTGGTGCCATCTTCTTCGTCGCTATCGTATCCCTCATCATCTGTCTAGTAATGCGATGGCGCACCAAAAAGGATAGCCGTCTCGCCAGTCATGCTGGTCATGCTGGCAGTGCGGATTTGGAACGCTATAGTCGCCAGCGCGGCATGTTATATGGCCAGAACATGGTCTATGTACAACGCTCTGAAGCACAGTTTGATGAGGCTACTATAGAGTATTATCGACAACAGGCGGTAGCCAGCAGTACATATAGAGATGGAAACGAACTGTCACCTCCTCACTTTCATATGGCTACGACTGCCCCATTATCGAAGCTGGACACATTTGAATCGGGCTTGAGTAGCGTCCCAAAACCCGCAATAGCCACAGTCAACACAGACGATAGTGGCAACGTCTCACAGAACCATCAGGATGGAACTATCAAGAGACCGCCAAGTGCATAGCCTACGAGATAGCTCTTATAATTCTCTAGTTTGCTTGTTTAGGCAGGAGTCTACACACCATCTACTTCTAATCACGATTCCATCTTAGAACTCATTCTAAGTTGTAGCGTGCTCTTTCTTGTATTCTCTTTTTTTTGTATTATATCACGACTTGACATGACCAATCACTATTATTACCCATCAGGCCATTACGGACCTTAAATACTACATTTTACATCTTTTAGTCACATCTATATCTTGAAAGTACTAGTGATATATGCATTTTGGTGTTTAACTCAACACCATTAAAAGTAAGATTTGGACTATGTTGGAATATCAAATAAAACAATTCAAACCGAACAAGATACACAATGTGTCTAGGAACCCCAGATGTATATGTCCATGATGTATCATATATCCGTTCGTAGTCGGAGATACTATCCATCATCTGACGTCTCTTTTCACGATAATGAGTATCAACAGGGATAGAGGTTCGCTACTCAAGCAATAAGCCTGAAGCAAGCACTATAAGAGAGCTCGGATTTGTGGTAAAGATTGTGTTTTGCGTAAAGGATCAATATGAGGCGCTATGGTTTATTATCGATTGCTGAGGGTATTGTAGTGCAAGCGATATCGCATCAAGGCCAAGACCTCCCAAGTTCAGCCTTGTGTATGAAATCTCGCGGCCGGTCGTATGCATGCGATATGTGAAAGATCAAAATATGACTTGAGAAATCCAGAAAATGATATTACAGTACAATCGAACCTGTCCGGCGGCTGGCACGAACATGCATCATGCCTTGGACACCACAGAATATAAAGAAACCCTATTGTAGGTTGAGATATGTTAGCATTTCTGTACATAGCCAAGCCCTAAGGCGTCGTTTCGGGCGATCTCCTTGGGTAAAGAGATACAGCGTGGTGTCTTTGGTAGGCTTATACGTACAATGTAGACCCAGACAGCAGTGAAGATGGTACCGGCGATTTCAGGGCCCATCTCCGGTGCTGGGTCGTCGAGGCCACCGGTGAATTCTTCGTGGCTGGACTTGAACAAGAAGCCGACAACGGTCAAGATGACTACGGCAAAGGCGGAAATGACCGTGCTATCGGAAGTGTTAGCCTTGTCTGTGGTTGGAAGACGCCTGATCGGACGCTTTGTGTATGAGGTTCTAGACGCCGTACACGAGTCTGGTCTCCTTCATCGAGCGCTTTTATCAATCAAACGCGCTTGCGCGCAATGAATATCGCGATTCGTTTTGGCTAGCACCCTTTGCGCCTCAAAGTTGAACAGTAAAACTCACCATTGCCATGCCGTGCCTGCGCTAACAACGGGCTTCATTGTGGAGATGTATGTACGGGCTTAAAAGCGATTGCGCCTATAGGCTCAAAGTTTTGTTTTATCTCGGGCCTCAAGATGACTCGACACGTTCTGTATGGTCCCCCGAACTCAAGATATCTAGCAGGTGTTCTGGCTTGAAGTTATTCGCTCAGACAACAATAATCGTTTAAGGTGCTGTTTTCTCGGCGTTATTCGGTCGCAATTATTCAAGTCGAGTGAACGGGTTATTCTAAAGCTCAGTAGCCTCGTTCTGACTCGTCAAGGTAGATCGGATTGAATTCGATTTCGGTACGTTAATGAAGTTATTGGTAAACTATTATTATTGAGGCAGCGCCTTGAGCAGAGCGCAACCTTGCGCTCTGTTTTCCCTTCCTAAGCTATTCAAGCTTGCCTTAACAAATGAAATGTTGACGCCACAGTATCATATGTGGCGGTATGCTCTAGGGTTGTTGATGTAGTCGTAGTCCGATATGCCGTAAACCCTAATGCTAGCTCTATGTTATCTTCGATCATGTAGTCTTGTCAAAAACAACACAATCATGATCATCTTCTACATTTGTGAGGCGATACATGAAGTTACCAACTATGATTGCCATCGCGGCTCATATGGGATTTCAATAACCGCACAGCTAGTAGCTGAGTGGTTTCAAAAAGCGGCTTGAAGCTGCAGCTAGCGATATAATCTGCCTCGCTTGGTCAGACAATGAGTAACTTGACGTTTTTTTATTCGATTCCGCTTACACATGCATAGAGAGCCGGCGGAAGGAAGGCATTGTTGCTGTGTCAATAGAAAAAAAACGCATAAAAGTAGCTTATATAGAACTGACATGTTATTAAAAAGGAAGAAGAAGTGGCTAGGACGTGCAATGTTGTACCGGCTGGTATCCCATAATGGCCACACTGACCTCATCATGGGAAACATGTTTCATTTTTCTTTGGCTCATTAAATGCTAAATGTTAGCAACGAAACTCCCCTTCCCTTGACACGGCCTACTAGCTGGCTCTGTGTTGTCCTTTGGGGGCACGCAGTTTCCAAACAGGCTAGCAATGTCGGATATAAGATAAAAACAATTAAGATGCTATGAGTGAATATCATTGGAGGAGGGGGAGGCATTATGATATTCGAGAGCAGGAGGCCTTATAGTAGATCTATAGTTGACCTGCTCTCTCTCTTAGTGCGAATAGGGCCAAGTAGGTAAAACAAAGCTCATAAAACTGCTTTACACGTTACTTTACAGTTTCTCAGACAACGACCCGTGACATCGTGGGCGGAAGAAAAAAATTAAGAAAACGATGATTAGCACAGAGCTTGTCTGTAGCTTCAAGTCAATGGAGAGCTTCATACATATTAAAAGCCACAGGGGCTGTTTCAAGATAGGGAGGGCTCTGTTGAGTATTACGGCCGTCATACGGAGATATCAGTTAAATATTTCAGCGAGATGAAGCCAGACTAATTCTCACCCTGTCTATAAACCGGGAGTTGCTTTATTTCACCTGTTATTTTGGAATATTCACATCACAGCTGGAATGATACAGCGAACGGACAGGAGAAAATCAGCCAGTATTAGTTACTGATTATTTCGCACGATTGATCCCTTGTGATACCGAGCCTACCAGCACTAGTATTACCGAAATACACTAAACACGAGATATTGCAATGCCTCAATCTAGGTAGACATGTTGAAATATTTTACTGACTCTGGGGTGAAGAAGTTCTTTTGCTTCTTTACTTTTCTTTTCGCTAATTTATCCAAGACAGACAGAAACTGACATGTCTTGGATCCTGGACCGCTAGATCGTTCAGAGAACGCCACATCAGGACACATAGTTGTGTGTGAGAGATTCAGACACGAGGAGATAAGCACAAATACATATAGTTACTTTATCAAAGACGCCACAAGTTGATGTACAATATATAATATACTGAGTGACTAGACTAACTTCTTTTTCTTACACCGAGAAAATGATAAAACATGGAGCCAACTCTATCTATCACGATATTAGTAGCCTGAAGCCAAATATAGAACATGGGGTTATCTCGAAGGTGTTCTTAGGGCATGAACAAGCATAAACGGAGCCGAAAAGACTAGCATATAAGGAGGGTTTCTTAATGTGGTGGCTCCTGTGGCCCGGCTAGCGGCACAACGACTGAAGTAGAGACCTTGAGGGGTTCTGATCTGTCGCATCCAGCAACTGTAGTGCTACTGTTGTTTGAGATTGTACCCACTGAGGAGAAGCGGACGAGGATAGGTCTATGGTAGAGTCTGCTGATGAATAACAAACAGCATAGGATACAAGTAGACATTCTGGTGAAAAATTATCTTTTATTTTGTTTTTCTAAGACTTTGACAAGTCATGACAAAGGGCTGTTGCATTATTCATAGGGTAGCATCTAGAAATGCCCGGGCAACTTGATTTTTGATATGTCTGCGATAAGCCACTACAGTATCTCGTCTATTGATGGGGAAAGAGACCGTAGGAGCCTGAGTGAAGGAAGCTTCGTGATGAGACCATAGCCTAAAAGAGACTTGGTTGTAGTATGCAAGATGGAGTTTTGCTTGTGAATCTGAGAGGATCTCATCAATACGATATCCTGTCTTCGTGTCTTTAGAGCCGCATGTAGTGAAGTGCGTAAGAAACGAGAAAAAAAGACGCTAACATAAGCGCAGATTAAGACATGTCATCTGGACGATTCCCATATGGGAACTTTGTCTTACGGTATACGTAGATACAAACGTCGACTTGAAAGGTGAGGCCCTAGAAAACCCAATGCTGGGGGCTAGATCAAGACTTTCAGAAGCTTTACAAGAGTCCAAGCCTAGAAGGAAAGAAAAAGAGAGAAGAGGCTACAAGAGGCACACAGACCAAGCGTCACTGCAAAACACAAAACGCAGACGTGACATCCTTCCATCCCATCATGAGACTTGGGCGAGCTCTCTTGCAAGGCCAGACGAGCTCAGAAAAAAAAACATAAGCAGGGAGAGGGAGATCAGGGTTATTAATACTTTATTATTGTTTATTTTTGTACTACTCACCCAAGACTATGTAGACAAAAGATAACGGTATAAGAGAAGAAGTAGTAGCGTTGATAGCAAAAGACGTATAAACTTTAAATTGAAAAAAGTGTCTAGAGGAAGATAATGATAAATATATCAGAACACATCATATCAAGTTGAGTCCTAAGCTATTGCATGTATAGTAAGAATGCAACTTAAACTCGGCACAAACACATATACTTTCTATAGAGCAAGAGGCGTTTATTCCTGCTACAAATACAAGCAAGGCTAGTTTCTTCTCTTGTTGTTGTCTCGAATCGAGGCTCGGCAGTAAAGAGAGAAAAGATGAAAGACAAAAAAGACCAGAGGACACTTGGGCACCACAAACACTACAACCCATTTCTCTTTGCTTTTTTTTTTGAGCCGCCTCTTGTAGATCTGACACTGATTTAGCAACTTTTATTGCTTTTTTTTTCCTTTTTTTTTTTTTTTCCTTGGCTCTTCCTAGTACTGCCACTAGAAGTTCTAGGTCTAGAAAAAAGACAAAGGAAGAAAAAAAAAAGGTTAGACATTTTTTTAAGACTGCGGCGTAGTTGTTACTAGTGCTAGCCAAATAATAAACCGCGTGGTTTTCGTTTGGACCAAAATAGATGCGGCGATATTTGTAAAGTAACAAGAAAAATTCTATGTCGACATTCCACTAGACTAGTATAACTGGTAAGTAGCCGAAGTGCGTAAACAAACAACAAAAAAAGTAAAGATCCAAAGTAGACCTGCACGAGATTAGAGAACAAGAGGAGAATGGAGCGGGATATGACGACACTGGGGCACCATCTTACTATCTTACTGCAACAAACCATAAAAAGCTCGGTTGTTTGCTGAGTTTATGGCTGGCCGGGGACGTTTCCACCACTTGGCGCTGCTTCCACCCAACTTATTTCTTGAATGTTTGAACACACAAGACATGCTATAGGCAAGAGAAAAAGGCACCTTATTGTGGAAGGAAGAGGATTGGGAAGATTCAAAGCTAGAACAGCAGGAGGGATTTTGGGTAGAATGGAGGGGGGGGGGGAAGACGTCTACTATCATCAAAGCCATAAAGTCTTTACGCTTCCTTTGCTTGTGCTGAGCCCGTTAGTGAGCTACTTCTTTAACGCTTGCTGCCAAAAACGCAGAGGCCTCTTTTTGTCTACTTTGAATTGTTACCTTGTGATTTCTGGCTCTTTTGGCGTTTTTTATTTTTTTTCCCATATATGTACAATGTTGCTCCTCATAAGCTTGTTATAGTTAGTTGTGACAGAATATTGAAGAATTAAAAATAAAAATAAAACCCACTAACTATCGCTAATTTTTTTCTTCTTTCCTTCCTGGACAAACCCCAAAAAGGAACCGAAACAGCATGATATAAAAGGGAAAAGGGATCTTCAGCCTCCTTCTTCCTCTGATCTCTCAGTTTCTGGTCCTGATCTGCTACTCTTAATTCTTCTTTACAAACCCTCTTGAACCTTGGCCTTTCCTTCTTTTTCTCTTCCTTGAGTTCTTCTTTTTCAATTTTTCCAGATAAAACACTCATATTTGTTATCTTCAGTATATTTGCTGATTACTTGCCGACATCTTCTGTACATTTACTGACTTACTCTTATATTTATTACTTCTTAAAAAGCTACGTCACGACTAGGCTGTCCCTTGTCTTGTTCTTTTGTTCTCCCTCACTTTCAAATTACAAGCTGTCAAGCGCTTCATCCCAATAACACACCCAGCTTCCCTGCCTTGAATACCAATAACAAACCAAAAAGGGCTGATCACAATCTATTCACTACCCATACTTTTGAATCCATACATAAACCATTCTTCCCTACCACTTATATTAGACCTGCGGTTTTACTTACAGCCTCTTGATCCCTTCTTCAACAACATCTATAGCAGACTATTCCACATCGACTTCTACTTGCCCTTCCAAGCATTGCTCTAGGAATATTAGACGACAACAAAACCTTGATCCTTACTAGTCGCTTCTACTACTTGACCGACTCCCTTAACCTACCCCCGGTTGAACCATCGTCAAACTCATTTTCCTCTCCGCACATCGTCCTTTAGTGCAGTCTTCCCTAGCCAAGGAAGAAAACAAGCATATTATTACAAGCAAGCTTCTCTCTTACTTATCCTATCTGGGGAGCGTGTACTAGCTTGGCATTCCATGAGCCTCACTTCCAATTAGCATAAACTGAACAACAATAAGAGACAGAGAAATAAAAGAAGCTAGTAGTACCAAGGTTTATATCAAATATTCGAGGATTCTTTTCTGGGGTTCCCGTTCCATCGACACTACGACATCATCATCTACGATATTGACTGCTTGCGCTTGCTTGTCAGAACTGGACTTGCTTTTTCACACTAAAGCCTTTCTTTTCTTACACCAAAACCTTAAGTTTGTTGAAAGCCTCATGGTTCAGCGGTAGAAGTTTTCTCTTCACCTAAACTACCTTATTGACTTCCCTGGCCTTGTAAGCTCGCTTCCCTCTTATATTTTCCTCGTTATTCGTTGACTACGAAAACCGAAAAAAAGTTTCATTGTCTTTTTCTTTTTTATATATCTTTTTTTCTCTCTTCCTTTTTCTTCTTCTTTCTCTCCCAAGCAAGTTTCTTGTCCGTTCCCCTCTTGCATGGACGTTTAGACTCTTCTGCTTCAACCTACCTTTGTACTCTTTAATTCTTAATACTTGGCTACCTCAACACAATTCGACAATGCCTTCATTTTACTCCCTCTTGGCCAGTGCCGGTCTAGTACTGGCCCACAGCGTATGTCATCATTCTAATATTTAACCCCTTGATGATTCAGAAAAAAAAGAAAACTAGACTCTCTTCTGTCTCGATTGCGAACGAACTTCTCGTATATGCAGTTTATGGATTAAACGATAGGCTTGGCCTTTTTTCCCTTTTTTGATTCAAATCATAGAGAAAACAGACAACTAACATTAAACTCGACATATAGCAAAGTCCAATCATTGCCGATATTCTTAGCCTCGATTCTGCAGCTTACACGGCGACTTTCTCACCTGACGCCTCTTCAAATCTTACCGGGTCTTTCACTGCACTATCTTCCGAAGATGCGTCAAGTCTTTTCTTCTCATTGAACTTCGCACATTTGCCCACGAGCGGCGGCCCATTCTGTAAGTTATCTTATTCTCAACTATCATACCCTTTGATCGTCATTGCCACTACATAATGGATAAATATCGTCGTGTCACGTCAACATTCCATCCAGCGGTAATTGCTTTGCCCTACAGATCGAGTCCAGAAAGATCCGATAAGAAATAAGCAAAAATGCCAAAGCTATTGCCTTTTTTTGGTCACAGCTTTTGCTTATGCTTCGGTTTTTTTTTCCCCTTCGCCTCGTTGTGCACTATCTGTTTTGGGCAATTACCACGTAATGCAAGATGGCGTAACTTCCTTTCATGACTTACACATCAACTTCTTGTGTTCATGGACGAACCATCGAACGACTACATTTTTGAATTTTTTTTTTCTCCTACTAGAAGGTGTCTAGTAAACAGCAAGAATAAAGTGTCAAGTGATTTCTTTATTTCTCTTGCTCGATCAGGACTTAACATGACCGCGTCATAGTGGGAAAATAAACAACCAAAAATCCCAAATTGTTTGCGTCAGAGCAAGATTACACAGAAGAAGGCAAACACTAACGCAACTTTTTTTTAGCGTACACTTTGCATTCTCAGCCTATTGTGGACTCCGGCATGTGTCCTGGCCCATCATCGCTCTTTAACCCAGCATCAAGCATTTCTGCGCATTCATCTGCCGCATATGGTGCCTTGAGTGCTCGTCACGGGCCATTAGTCCCGTCGATCTATTCTTCTCCTTCCTCGTCATCATCGTCTTCTTCTGTGGTTTACACAAGTGCGCAGACGAATTTCACAGACGTCCATGCTCCGCTGGCTGATCTGAGCGTTTTGATCAGCTATCGCAACGGTGCGCCGTTGAGTTGCGCAAACCTACGCCCATCGACTCGCCAACTATCATCATCATCATTATCATCTTTTGTGGCAGCGGATCGCGAAAAGGTTGTGGCGTTGGAAGCTCCTCCTGCTGTTGATAAAGGCCCCGTCCCCGCTTCTCTCGTCTATAATGAGAAAACTACGGCCAACAAAAACAACAAGAAGAACAAACTCGCTGCTAAGAAGACAGCTGCCTCTTCGAGCCCTCTGAAGGGTGCCGACTCAAATACCTTGTCGGCCCGTGAGAACTTGACAGGCGCAGGCACTGCCGCGTCTTCAGTTTCTTTCATTATAGCCCTGACTGTGTTGATATGTACTGTTTGATTGATATCAGTACACTTGTTTGTTTAGTTGTTTTCTTCGTTTCTCTGTTTATATTTTATGATTACCACGCCCTTCCTTCATAGCCTTTTCAACCTCTTTCCTTTTTTCCACTTGTGATATTTTTTATTCTTCATTCTCTTATTCCCTTGTTTTATTTCTCATATAGGGGATCCTATTCCCAAAGCGCCTTTACCTTTTTCTTCTCCTTTCAGACTTCCAACTTGTAGTATTTTTGGCATATGCCAGCATTATCTCTTACTTTTTTGACTTGTTATATGAATAGCCTTTGACAAGCTATACTTATTTTTATATCCGACATTTCCCTATTACTATATATCACTTTTTATAGTTAATTATTACTTGTATATACTGCCGCCGTGTCTAAAATATTGGAATATTCGGGGATATATATGGCCAAGGTCATTCATTGTCTATGCAAAAAGTCATGTATTTTTATCTTTATATGTAAATAATAATTGATGCTGTATAGTTGTTATACGTATGGGCATACTTGATTATGTGCAAAACAAACCCCACAGAGAGCACATATAAATATCAATGCAGAAATGAACAAAATCTGCCACTACTACAACACCTTTTCAGCCTCGACTTCGACCTGAATGATCTCAGAATCAACATTCTGTGCCACCGTCTTAGCGACCGAAGAATATGCGTCTTTGGCGATAGCAACATTGTCCTCTTCAACTACAGTAGCAGCCGCCGCCGCTGCTGCATTATGATCTTTAGTTTTACCCTCGACCGGGGATCCAGCAGCTGCCACCTTAGTCTTCTTTGTTTCTTCGGCCAGTGCTCCCTTGTTAATCTTCTTTCCGTGAGCACTGACTAACGGGTCCTTATCTATAACAAGCCCGTCCTTATCTCTCTCCTTGCGCTCCCAGCCCGTCTTGAACATGGTGCCCATATCAAATCGAGGTAGCGGATGGGCTTCGGTATTGAACACAACGTCGCTCAATGGAATGAAATCACATGGAGAGAATAGTAGATAGAAGTACTTGAGTGTTTCGGCCAGCCAGAAACTCTCCATGTTGTCGCGGGGCTCCGGTGGCACCTTGTCGGCATTGTTAAGACTGGTGAAGCCGCCCTCGTTAGCGATTGTGGTATATGTCATGAAGTTCTTGAACATCTCCCAACCCCACTCGCGGTACTTGGGCTCGCCCGTCAACCGCCACATGTAAAACAAAGACTCGACGGTCTCGGGGCGTTGTAGGTTGTGTCTATCTGGTGGGTGGACATCGAAATCGGCACGCCATGGCGCATCCTCATCCATGTTACGGAACACGGAGTCGGGAATAGACTTGTGGTTCGGATCGTACGGAGGCGGCTTGTTGGTGTCGACATTAAAATAGGTGATTTCGCCAGCTAGACCAGTAGCCATGGCCTTGTACATGCCCCAGCATGTTTGTGTTAGCTCGCGCGCAAGCTTCATGTTCTCATCGTGTTCCTTTGTCCACCAAGTATGCTGGCGCGCACGGTATTCAGGCATACCTCCGGTTGTCGCAAGCGCGATTGTACCAGGAAGGAAGCAGACCAAGTGATCCATCTTGGGGGAGATACCGGCCTTGATACCGTTGGGCTTCTCAACTAGT
This sequence comes from Davidsoniella australis, assembly GCA_009806335.1. Taxonomy (NCBI): domain Eukaryota; kingdom Fungi; phylum Ascomycota; class Sordariomycetes; order Microascales; family Ceratocystidaceae; genus Davidsoniella; species Davidsoniella australis. Next base: position 23,402 of record RHLR01000015.1, read on the forward strand.
ACCGTGAAACCAGTGGGCTTGGAGTAGGTAATTAGGTGCTTTTTGACACCAGCGAGAACATCGTCCCACATGTCCTTGTAAACAGTCTCTTTAACGTTGGTCTGCAAGAACTGCTTGATCAGGTACTCATAGTAAGAGTCGCCACGGCTGCCAAGTCTGATGTTGTTGCCACGGAAGCGACCACTGGTAGCATAGATGAAGATGGGCACTAGACCGTCCTCTGCGCCGTTGTTGTCAACGACTTCCATGATGCGCTCTGCCTTTTCCCAGTAGGTAGTGTTGCCCGTCAGATAAGACAAGTACTTCATTTCAAGCTGTAGCGTGGTGATCTCGGCAGTCGAAGATGCGCCACCGTCGGCATGAGACTCAATGCCTCTGCGAGTCTGAAGATTGATGCTAGCATACGGTAGACCCGACTCCGAGTCGTAGGCGCCAAGTAGTCGATCTGCGAGGTCGCGCGCCTTGTTGAGATATAGTGTTGGGTCGCGGTTTTGCACCGGTGCCATGTCGGGGTATTCGTTCGAAAGGTAGTGAGCCGAGAGAAGTCCACCAAGCATGCGAATTGTAGTTTCGAAGACATTGACATCTTGGTTCTGATCCCAGGTAAGAGTGTTCTGGAGCCAGTCACGGGCCTGTTCCAGGCGCGAGGAAAGACCCATTAGAATCATGGTGTCGATAGCATCGATGATGATCCAGCCCATGCCATGAGGGGCCATCTTCTTGGCAGTCTTCGAGATTGGGTGGTATTCGTCAAAGCCTAGACAGAAGATAGCAATATAGTTAGCCAACATATACATTCAGATGGTTCGATAGAGGGAGAGGTTCCTACCCCATCCATGTTCGGCGTATGAGTCCCAACTGAGCTCGAAGGCCTTTACGACCTCTTTTCTTCTTTGTGGCCAATTCGCGCGCTCCCTATCCGGGCCTCTGGCCACACTCTCGAGACTCCAAACACTGGAGCTAGTATGCGTGAAGGCTCCGTTGAAGTACATGATGGTCAGCAATACCAGGCCAATCAACGCCAGCGCGCGGCGGCTTCTCCAACCGCGAAGGCGGCGGGACAGTGTGTGGCCATATGGCTTGTCTTTGTACATGGGTAGCTGGCCGCTCTTTTTGTCGAGAAAGTCTTCAACTTTGTGCTGCACGTCGTTGAGTAGGCCGCCGCTGATGCTGCCCTGGTTGTTCCGAGGCCGTGTGGACATGCCCGCGGTATGCCACACTCGGTCTTCGAGAGCTCGTTGTGGGTTGTTGAAAGACGGCACGTTCTTTGGAATAGAGAATTCTGCCATGGCCTATGAGAGGCGTTAGGCGAGAAGTCGGGTTTATACGTAGGACGTCGGGTGCCAACGAGCCAAGTTAGTCGAGAAGAATCAGGAATATAATAGGTGTAAGTCGTGTTTAGGAGGGAACGGAGAGTAGAGGCATCCACTGCTAATGGGATCCTCTGGCGTCGCAGATGTGGATTCGTAAACGTTATACTATAGACGAAGCTTCAGCGGTTAAGTTTGAAGCTAGCTAGGCTCTTAGAAGCCAGATATGCGCCGCTTTAGTTGTCGTCGCCAGGCCGCGACTACGCAATCAATTACTTCTTGGTTAGGCCTGACCACCAGCTGGCCAGTCGTAGGCGATTGGGTTCTAATTGGCCTGTGCTGACGAGAAAGCAGAATAGTAGAAAGTAATGAAGGGTAGATAGAGCCTAGGGTTTAGGGTTCAATGCAGCACCTGCTACAGAAGGTGGCGTCGAGTCGGTTGCCGGGAATCAAAATCGATATCGAGATCCGGCCTGGTTCGGCTGTCTTGCGGCCTTGTAATCAGGAAGAGCAGGCAAAAGAAACACTTGTCGAGATGGAAATGGTATGTGTTTTTGTTTAGTCGATAGATAATCAGACTGCGAATTAATTACTCGGATAAGATCGTAGGAAAGAATTTGTCTGGGCAATTGTAGCACGGATAAAGAACAAAGGAAAATCGCCGCTGGGCCAAAATCACAAGACACATAAAAAGTAAAGTGAACACGACTCCATCATCACCAAGCCAAAAAGAATACTTGTTTGACACCTGTTTGGGAAATGCTATTTCATTCTTCTTTTTTGTTTTGTTTCTATTGCTTGGGGTTCGTTTCCAATTTTAGGATTCAGCAATGTTACAGCCCAGATGGCATTTCTCCATTAAAAATCGGGGCCTAAGTCTAGGAGACCCCCTGAAAAAGAAGGCTTTGGTTGTATAAATTTCTCGAACACCGCCTAGATCGGCGCTATCACAGATTGAAGATATGTATGTGTGAAAATAGGTGATATTCATAGTGGCAAAATGCCTTGATTCTGATATTTATAAGAACAACAGATACGTAGAAAGAGAACTGAAAACAAGTGAAGCATATTCTTTGCAATCACTACGAGTAAAAAAGATCTAGAAAAGATCCATGCGAACAACGAGAGTACAAGAGTACATAGTAGAAAAAATATACAGGTAGTATCAAACCGCTTAGACAAAAGATAGGCAAACAAACAAACCGGCTGGAAAACATATCCTAACAAATCATGACAGAAATCGTAAGTCCCCAAGAAAAGAGAGCAAAGGAGATACAGGAAAGAAACATCGTGAGAGTAAAGACATCAGAAATAAGAAGAAGTAAAAGAAAACGAAAAAGAAGAGATTTCTCATTGGAAGTAGGAGGAGGGCTGGTTAGGGTCCATGATGAATTGGCTGCCCATCATCATGTTGGGAGCTACATTGGTAAAACCTAGCCCGACCGCGCCATTGGAGAGAGGCCGAGAAGAGTTCATATGTCCGCCGGCATTTGAAGTGTCGATAGTAAGACCTGGCGGGTTGAAGTTCTCCATGCTGTGCGGGTAAGCTGTCACATTCTGCTGCGTGAAGCCCATAGAAGATGTATCAAACAGCGGCATCTGAGCTATTGGGCCACCCATGGAAGCCATGCTCATCTGGCCAGGCGAAGACTGGGCGTGAGGAGTCATACTGTGGCCCATGACGTAGCTACTATTCGGCGGGCTTAGATTGCACCGAGAGAACTCAGATTGCATCAGAGGCGCCGTGTGAGACCCGTGGGGTACCATGGCCTGCAAAAAGTTGGTAGGATGGTGGCCAACCGTGCCATAGGCCATTCCAGGGTTGATCATGAAGCCGGGGGAGGCACCAAACGAATGTGCGTGCAGATCCTGCATCCGGCTGTCGATCTCGGCCGGAGTCGTTGGGTAGTACCGCGGCGGCGGGTCTTGCACAGGGCTGATGATGGTGTCTGCGGCAAGCTCGCACCGGTCAGCCAGCTGGATCACAGGCAAGCTGATCAGCTCCATGTGCTTGGCAAGATGCACGCACAGCTTCTTCCACGACGACATGGCCTTGCCACAGAAACGACAGGCCTCTTCAGCGGGCACGCGCGACGACTGGCCGTGGCACTTGATCACGCGTTCAGTGGTGGGGTCCTTGATGCCGTTCTTCTTCAGCATGCCCTTGGTCTTAACCTTGGGCTCAAGGCACTTGTGCTCGCGCACTAGATGCTGTAGGAAGTTATCGCGGCGGTAGCAGATGTGGGTGCAGTCTAGCGCATCGCATTTCCACCACTCTAGGTGGCGGTGACCCTCGTTCTCGTGGCGCACCCAGTCAGCCTTGCGCTTGAACATCTTGGGCTCCTTGCACTATCCCAGGTGCAAGTGAACGGCTGCAGGTCCTCTTGCACGTGCTTGGTCCAGTCCGACGGCTTGATGAACTTCTTGTACTGGAAGCACAATGGGCACTCAAAAGCCGCCGGAAGCGAGACGGTGGGTGGCATGGGAATGCCGGCGGGGAAGCTATCCTGTGTGATCGGCGTGTCTAGGCTTTGATCTGCATCGTTACCGATATAGTAATCATCGGTCTCGCGGATGTTGCCATGAGAGTCCAGCAACGTGTACGAGCCGCCGTTGGTAGCACAATGTATGCCGCTAGGACAGTTAGAACCCATCTGGAGATGGCGTATGCGGCTGCCCTGAAGCGTCTTATAGCGTACTACTTGCTGGTGGGCGATGCGGTCTACCAGGAACTCATTTTCAGAGGCGATATTAGGTAAGTGGCGGCGGACATGAGCACGGAAACCATCTAGAGTTGGCACGATTTCGACTTCCTCAGTAGCATGGCTGCCTACATCGTCATCGTCACCGTCCTCGTCCTCGGTGGACTCTTCGTATTTCAGGTTGCTGACAGACGGCGACTTGTGCATGTTCTTGGTAATAGGGCAGGCAGCAGTTCCAAGCACGGCCACCGGTGGACCGCCATTCTTCTTCATTAGGCCGACTAGCGCTCCACCGGCCTCGTTGCTGGTGCGGCCTACATCGGACCGGCTCCGGCTCCGGCGGCGAATGGAGTCTCTCAAAGATGGCTTGGCTGATAGTGCAGGAGAGGCGTTGAAGGTGCTCGAAGAGCCAGCCAGGGCGGAGTTATCGGTGTTGGGTGCTAGGTTTCTATTACCACCAAGGGCCTTTCTTTGGCTAAGCGAGCGCCCCATCTTGACTGAAAAATGGTCAGTTCCAGTAGGCGTGTTCTGGCCAGAGCTATCATCGTCCTCTTCTGAACGGTCTCGCTTGGAGTTGCTACTCGAACCGGGGCTGCGAATGAGACTGGTGATATTCTGTAGTATGCTCGGCTTGCGGCGATGACCATGGTGTTCCTTGTCCTTGAGACTGAGACGCTTGAATATGCTACCGCCTGTGACGGTGTGCATTCTCAGGTCTTCAGCGTCGGCGAAGCTTCGACGTCTTGTGCCAACCGTCGGCGTCATGGATGTGATGGATTCATTGTCGGCCATGTGACGAAACTTGGTGATAGCTTCGTTTGCTGTCGCAGGTACAGTCTTGGGGCCATCGCTTCTAATCTGCTGAACACGGGGACCATTCAACCACGGAAACCGGCCGAAGATTAAGCCGCGGTCTCCCTCGTCAAGAATGTCTTCATTGACGTAGACCTCATCAGCCAAGTACTTGTTTGTAGTCAAGGACAAATGCTCAAAGGGTGCCAGTTCTTTGATGGAGGATTCGATATCAGGTGTTCTCTCGTTATCCGAATCGGGGCCACAGTTAGGGTCAGCGTTAGGGACGACATCGTTAGTCGATAGCCATGAGCTGACACTCTGGTTGCGGGCATCAACTTCACGGCTCTTGGCTGACTGGTTAAGCGACTGTGAAACCTCCTGCCGGGTTCTATCGTTCGGCGCAAGACCCTTGGGCCCGAACTTGAAGCCGCCGTTCCAGATACCCTGCGAGCTGCGCGAGACTGAGCCGCCACCAGTGTTATATATGCCGCTCGTATCGTCATTAAACGTAGCAGCATCGCTTGCGAAGCTACGGGCTGGACTGTGATCACGGGTCCTACTAAAGCTGCGAGGGGCTAGGCGGCTCGGCTGGTCGTCGTCCTCTCCATAATGTGAAATGAAGACTTGCGGGCTCTGTGCTGTTGATAGCGAGGCAGGCCCGGTTGACGCGGACTGGCTGTCCTCGCTGGTGCGGCCACTATTGCTTAGAGATGGCTGGTCACCCTGCGGCAAGGTGCTTAAGCCATCATTGGCTAGCGCAGAATTCACGGAGAGAGCGCCCGGGGATTTGCCATGGGAAGTGTCTGTTTCAGGCGTCAGAGGATGCTTCGCAGCTACTATTGTTGTAGGAGGGCTGGACCGACTGTTAACCCCAAAGGAGGGGACATCTGTGCTGGTGGCGTTGTCGAAATCAACGGTGTCATAGATGTTCTCGGCCTCGTTATAGAGGTCGTGTAGCTTCGTATGGTCTATGCTGTCCGTCGGGTAAAGACCGCTGGCCGTCGAATAGTCGCCGGACTGTGATAGCGTGTGCTGTGTACCGACTCCGTCCATGGCGGGCGATACATAAGGGAAGTCTGGGTTGGGTGAGAGATATCTAGGGTCGATACAGCCGTTGACTAGACGCTCACCCGGGGCGGACGATGCTCTAGGTCGGGTATATTGCACTTCAAGATGTGCTGCCATAGCTCTCTATGGGAAAGCCCGCTTCCGAGGACAGGAAAATCCGGGTTGTTTTGTGCAGTTACAGGGGCAGACTAGACTATGACGGCGTGGACAGAGAAGAGAGTATGGTATTGTATCAGATCTAGGGCAACATTAAAGAATCAGCACACAAGTTCCTGGAAATTCGGATAGCAGACAGGATGTCAATATCGACCCTGGCGATCGTCTGCGGGAACTTACAGTAAAGAATATATATTTGAATTTGAAATTTCCAATCAGCTATACTCTAATTCTAAAGCGGGAGATGTTGGTTTTCTGGGCGGGCAGACTTAGGTTGGAGCGCCAAGTTCCGAAGTTGGGCTGGATATCGTGAAGGGATCGCTAATACCAATCAGTGAAGTCGACGGTAGACCAAGCACATGCGCCTGCGAATGATGAGCGGCTCAGGGTTTAGGGTCGGAGGAAAGAAGAGTAGGAGAAACAAAGAGGTGTTAGTAGGGCAGATTGGGTATCAAGTGAAGTCAAAGATAAAGTTTACGTCGAGATAGACTGGTATATAGACTCGTAAGACGAAGAAGCAAAATACCAAGGTAAGGCAAATAAATAGCGAGGGGTAATGTAATGGACGAGACAAAATACATATAGAATTTAAGAAGCGAGAACCATGACATCAAACAGCAGCAGCTAGCCCTTCTTACATAGTATCTGGCTATTTAGGCAAAAAAGCTTCACAACGAACTAGACAAAGCTTGGCCTAAACCCTGGCAAGCCCATGCCTGCCTGCTAAGCATAATATCTTCCAGGCGCAGTAAAAAGGAAGAAGAGGAGCCATTTTGTTCTACGGTATATATGCATATGGCATGTCACATAGTGGTACAGAACTACGATATCCTTTTCTGGCTGCTCGTTTTCCCTCTCCAATAGAGCGATACTGCCCAACCGCGGAAACGCAGAGTTTGGCCTGTCATGGACGTGCTGTATTCGGCCATTCTAAGCTTCTATCTACATGAGCACCTTCTGGGACATCCAAGATCGCAGTCTCTTTGGCGCCAGGCCAGTTCACGAAGGCTTTATCCACAGAACCAGAGGCGTATTCTTAGCACGGCACAGCTAAAAGTAAATCTCAAGTTGCGTTGGCGGAGACAAAGCCCCTGGAAGCGCTAATGGACCGATAAAGAAGCACCCTGGGATTGATCTTTCCTCCGTCCATTTCAAGCCTAGCTATCCTAGTTCTGTGGTCCAACGAGCCTCGAGCAAGAACATTAGCCATCACGGGAACAAAATTGCCCCCAAAAAATCAAAATGTCGTCCAAAACCCTCGTGGCGGGCTACCTTCATACATGCGGATAGAATTAATCTAGATCCCCTTATGACAATATCCCTATGACGATATGCATATACGGTATAGAGCTACTATGATACTGAATCAAACTGTGTGGTTTTCCGTATCGGCGCAGCGCTTACAGTAAAACAGGCAAAAAGAAGTATCATGTGAGCTCACAAAAACTAGCCCTACGTCCTCTACAAGAAACTGTACGGCTTTTCTTTTGGTACATGGATTTTTTCAGAATTGGAATTTCCACCGTGGCAATGAACCTGTGAATACAGGTTTATTCTCTATGGTGGCATAACGTCGTCCTGATGATTATTAATGCAACCTGACCGATTAGAAACAAAATACTACAATATACATTTACGACCACATTCCCAAGTCCCCTTGCTGAAAATAATATAGATAGCGAGTAGCAGGCCATAAATAAACACCCGGATTGGCACTATTGCATATCTAAAATAGAGGTACCTTTGTCTGGCCTTCTCTTACCGCTAGCTTGTTTTTTGTACTTCTTTTTCGGTGCTACTACATATGTATAAAGTTCTTCTATCTCTATATCTTCTCTGTGCCTCACGTTCCTGTGATTACGGCGAGAAAAAAAATGTAAAATTAAGTAAGCCACCAACAACGCTGGTGCTGGTGTCTCTTCCCTTTCCTTTAGAATCCACCCCGGCCACCTAATTTATTTTTGTTTTTGGCTCGGAACTAAAGATAGTTCTTCGGATAATCGCCCGATTTGTTAGTTCTTGTGCCACAAGTTTCATTGGTCTTCTCAATTTATTCTATGATTACCACTATATATGTATGTATGTGTATTTACTGTATAGATAGGCACAATAGTTTTCTTTTTTTCGTTCTAATTTCTATGTTTGTCCATTTTTAGACTCTCTCAAATCAAGAATAATAATAAGTGTATCAAAAATCCACAGTAATCAGATAAACACCTCGAGGAGGCCCTTGATGAGGCACATTACACGCCATATTTCTGGTTGTGTAGCTAGTTAGCTCTCTGTTGATTTTGGTCAACGCTTGTGGCATTCCCTACCCTGCAGCTTATCATCAATGTAGTATTTTCCAGTTTACTAGTAATGTCATATGATGACTGTCTGTCAGTATAAACACTTTGCCAAGGCTCTCGAAGCTCAGTAGAAACAAAAGAAGAGACTCAGCCGCCTGGCCTGCCTACCCATTCCTAACTATGAACACAGCCACTTTGGCACCTCTACATAGCTGTACGCTTCTCACAAGGCCGTATTATGGGCTAACAGATTCTAGCCTATTACTGCCCTCTTTTCTGTGGTCAACATACACTATTAGTTACGATTGATCCAGAAACTTGTAGCTGAAATACTAGACCTAAAGCTCAGCCTCAAGCCAAAGCCACCCAGCAAAAGTAGAAGAACAAAAAAGAAAAGAAAATTACAACTAAGAAATAGAAGCTTAAACTTAATCTAGCAAAAAAATGTATTTGTATTTGTTTGAGATTATCGATATCGACAAGAAGACACAACATATGGCACATAATGCCAATTACATTACATATACATAAAATATCACAGTCACGGAAATCGTCAAAACCAAGAATTGGCTCGGCTCTCACTTATAACTGAGATTGGTGGTATAGGTATAGTACGACCTTCTGAAGACATATCTATATCAATGTAGAAATGTAATTGTGTTTGTAGCTAAATGCCACTGAAAGATTCTAGGCCTCTTCTATCGAGCACTGCGCAATAGACGGTCCGTGTAGGCTAGAGCCTCTAGATCTCCAGTTCGTTCACCACTAATCAAACACTGCTTTCTTCTTCCTGCTCCTTCGTTTGTTTGTATCTAACAGTTGTAGCTCAGGAATGAATGTCAACGCCGCTCGGCCCTTAGCCCCAAAAGCTTAACTTTACTGATCAACCAAAAGGAACAAAGCACCCCGAATTAAGCAAGAATAAACAAGAAATTATGGTGTTTTTTTTTTAAAGCTGGAAAATCCACCAAGTCAGACCTAATCGTTTACATCTTCATAGCTCTATAGCTCCATAAGATTAATGAATTAAAAATTAAAAATTAAAAAAAGACCTAATCGTTAAAATCTTTTTCTGGATTTCCGTCCGTTTATTTGCATAGCTGCATTTTTTGTTGTCAGAAATATTGTGGTTATACCAGCACCGCCCCAAAACCGGCCCCCAAAATCGTGTGTAGACTTCAGCTTCATCGAGACAAATAGACGGTGAAATTATATCGCTAGATTTCTGTTTTTTGGGGTCGTTGCTCCAGAACTAAACTATGTATCTCTTTTTTGATAATTATGTATTGAAATTCAGGTAGTTATTGTAATTGTGCTAATTCTAAACATCATACGTTTTCATTACTCTTATATTACGTACTACTACAAGATAATATAACTAGTTAATGCTTATGTATATTACATGTATCTTGGCATAGAAAACTTTCATTCACTTCTAAAACTCCAATTACAACATTCTTCTCCAACTACTTAATTTACATAGCACGTGACTTGAAGAAAGATTGCATGTCAAACATAATGACGGCATTTTAGTGACTATGGTCACAGAAATGCAGGTATACTCTATGTAATCATACAAAGAGGGTTCTGTTCATTGCAAATTCGTATATTTTACTAGAACCATTTAATGGTCATCTTGGAAATAATAGATTCTCAAATAAAAGAACAAAATCTTCGGAAAGTTGCATAGGAGTAAGTTGAGTAAGTTCACTTCCTCTGAACCTTCATCACGTAACCCATAACTTGGTTGGTACTAACCCTAGTGCTATGGTCAAAGCCTACTTAAGCAAGCTTCACTCCAAGCAAGGTTTGGTTCTTTTTGCGATAGAAACGAATACCAATTTAATCGGTAGGAAAATCTGCAACATCAAGCTTGGGACTGCTCGTAACAAAAAGCCTAATATAAGCAATCAAAAGAAAAACCACCTTATCAAGGGGCATTCTGCCGTAAACCTGCGATATAATAACCCAGGATAAATACTGTATTAATGTTCAATGTAAGATACCAAGCCTATATAGCAACCGACAGTTCCGGGATCGCCGTTCCGCAGCGTTCGTGATATACTGACAGAGAAGAATGATAGCCTCGGCAAGAAGATAATCTGCGCTTGCGCTTACACCGCGCGAGATCTGTTGTGCTGACTCCGACTGAGTAAGTTTGCTTGTCCTGTCTTACACCGCCTTCACTCTCCCTTTGTCTTCTATTCCACGAACAACGCCGTCCCAATCGTCTAGAAACAAAAGAAGGCCGTGACAAGACAAAATCTTTTCCGTTTCTTTTCTAACTGGAATAGACTAGTCGAAGTACGCGCCGCGCAACGCACCTTTGAGGGAGCGTACATGCGCACCGCCATCTCTCAGTTCTCGTTCGCCCTCGTGATTCTCAAGGTCTTCACGGCCGAGTTCTACCCCATCGGCGCCCTGTATTCCGTTTACGGCGCTACCGTGCTGCTCGTCTCCGTATATCGCCGGTACGAAGGCAATCGGCAGTTTTTCCGAGAAGAGGATACCGAGGGTATTGTTACTAAGAAGTTCCGTACGGCCGGCACGTCGGTGGCCTTGCTTAGCTTTCTGAGTTTGGCGGCGTATATAGCACTCTTTGTCTTGACATGGCGGCTTTCAACATCGGGCTAATCGCAAAAAAGATAGAGCGGCCAGGAAGAAGGGAGAAGGACAAGCGAGAGCAATATGATCTGTTGTTAGTCTTGGCTAGTGGCCATTTTGGGAAGGATATTGAGGATTGGGGACTATAGTAGTTATACTACGGCAAGAGATATCAGCCTCTTGTAGAATCGCGCCGTCGGTATCTTGAAAGTCGAGGCTTGACTGGCGTGTTTTGTATTAAATTTTGAACTCGGTATCTGATTTTTGTTCATGTTAAGAAAAGTTAAGAAATCAAAAATCCTTAATTACTACTCGCATTTGAAAATTTCTTTATTGAGAGATTGTGTATGATTGGTTATGGCACTTGACTTGTTATATGCAATATGACTATAGTGTGTGCCTGGAGCCCCGATCACGTCATCATGCAACCCGATGGTGATTTTCGCCCGGGGGCTTGAGAGTAGCTTTGGAAAGCAGAAGCGCTTCATGCATTTTTGAACAAAGCATAAGAACGTGCTAATCTGAATGTGGGTTTATATATGTATATTTTACAATGTATACAAGATATCTTATAATAACTCTAAACAAAACTGTATAATGGCCAAAGAACAGGTCTACATGTTATCACACATAACATACATGAACTAAGAAATGAAAGCATAACAAAGAAATAGCATAATCAAAGCGTCAGACAAGGAGGTTAGAGTCAGATCGTACCAACAACATATACATCAAAATATGTTTCCAAATGTAAAGCATGCCCTATGCTTATAATCTTCTTTAACATAACCAATCATAACTGATTCGATAGACCACCTAGAACAGAAAGAATGAGAGAGAAAACAAACAAAAGGCCGTATAGTGTAGAGTAGGGTGGGAGAATCGAACCACAGGCCACATTCGATACTTAAGATGGAAAGAGGTAAAATATGGGACGAGTTATGATGTCTCATGTGTATATAGAGGATATAGAAACATATTATGGGAAATGGGAGCAAAGCCTCAGAAACAGGAAACCATCATCAGTGAAAACAAATCTTGGATAGGTAAAGGTGTTATAACAAGATAAAGCATGTAGCTGGATCGATAACAATAGGTTGCATAAAAATCGATTCAATGGGCCGTATGGACAGAAGGGTGAAGCTTTTTTTCTTCGTTTCTGGAGCCAGGAAAGGACAAAGAAACAGATCTGATAAAAAGAGATGATACAGCGAGCCGTTGTGTAGATCGTAAGTCGTAAGAAGCTGAGAAAATAGAGACGGGAATCGAAAAAGAGCCGATGGATATATAGAATAGGTGGCCGAAAAGTTTCATACAGCAGAACCCGGAAGGCCAAATGTGATCTCCGTATTGGTGAAAAGGAAGGAAGTTGTTGTTATAGTATATTTCAGCAGATGGAGCAAAGCCGTCTTTCTCCTGATATAAAGCCTAATTGTGTTGCTAGGCTTCAGAGAAAAGCGGTCAATCCCTAACGTGGCTTTTTCCAATACCTACCATAAAGAATATAGGTAGCACTTAATTCTGGTAGTTGTACATCCTTGACTCTTGTTGGCTATGGGTGGCATCACTGACTGGTGCGGTGTCCATAGGCGTCCAGTGGTCATACGTATCAGCTGACCGAACCATGTAGTCATATGGCACCCCGGAGCCGGACCATGTCTGGTAAGTTCCTGTGGGCGAGACACTTTGAGCGAACTCTGACGATGACGGCGACGCATGGTAGTCTTCCAAATTGGATGGGCGGCGCTCGTACGTCGGCGAGATAAGGGGTCCGGCGTTTGAGTCGTACGATGCGGTCCGGCCTGGACTTGTGGTGCCCCAGGCCAAGGTGGCACCACCAAGCTCGCTGGACTGGCTGCCAGGAGGCCACGTTGGGTCGTATGAGGTGGGTGATGTCGATATCGGCGCGTCAGAGAAGCCGCGCCACGGCGCAAGTCCGTTGTGCGGGTAGCCCATGTAACTATCCGTGAGTTGACCTATGGGTTACAATTGCTGTTAGTTGAATGTTTGTCGACCGAAGATAGAAAAGGGAGAGAAATACCATTGCCATGAGTAGATATAGCGCTGGCCATGGCGCTGATGGGGATTCCCATGGCCGAGTAGCTACCAGACAGCTGGCTAGTGGACGTCCCGGGCGAACTGCATTGGCCGTCTGAGCCAGCTTGTGGTGCCGTATCGGATGGCGCCTGGTCGACGGGATAGAACGTGCATTCTTTCTTCAAGCGGATGCAGTTCACGCAACGGCCGTGTCCCTCGGTACTCAGGATGCACCTGATCTTACGACGTCTGCAGTGGCCTAGAAGATACAAAAAGCCGCTTATTAGTATGAATGATAGGCAAAGAGAAAAATTAATATTGACTTACCACAGGCCACCGACGTGCGGTGATAACCAAGTTTGTTTCTCCGTCTCTCTCCGGTCTGGGGGTTGATACCGGAGCTGTCGGGGGGCTGAATCATAACAACATGGTCAGTATATTTCTGGGTTGTGATCACGCCATGGGGCGCTCGGGTGGCAACTTACATCTGAGGGTGTAGTCGGTTCGTGCGGCGGTAGAGCAAAGCTGTAAGTTCGCGATGTCTCGGTGAGATCTTCCTGGCTGCTGTCGGCCATGTTGGACAGCGCATATGATGGTACGTCATTGCCAAAGTCATTGGCATACGATAGTTGGAAGAATTGGTGTCCAAAGACTGGGTGGAAGTGGTAACGCCGGAATAGCTCTTAGTAGATCTGTTTTGCACATGCGTTGGACGGCGAGTGTCAAAACCAGCGCTAGACGAGGCCGAAGAGTGTGAGGAATGGGCAGACTTGGGAGACATGTCAGTAAAGATGTATCAAAAGAATGCTGGAGAACTAGTGGTCGATGGGGAGGCAAGACGATATATATGTTTGGCTAAGGACTGGGTGATATATCGAGCAAAAGTAGCTATGCTTCATATGACACTTGTATGGTCCTTATGGCAATAGATATGGACAGGACAACCAGCAGATGAGCCGGGAGTTAAAGTATGACAGCAAGGGCTGATGGGAAGCAGAAGGGATGGGAATAAATATGATAATCCGGCTGGGTGACTACGATGGCGGCCGGAGTTGGGAATATTTGTATTCTGTTCTTGCCGCTACCTATATATATATATATATATGTGCTGGCGTATTGTATTGATATGTTATGTGTGGTGTAGCGGTAATGAAGAGCAAATATGGAATGGTAGACTCGGTGAGAGCGAGCAAGACAGAATGTTCTTCAATATTGGAATTGATAGAGAAGAGAGACATGATATATGCTTTGATAGGGCAGTCAAGGAAAAAAATCTGATGATGGCTGTAAAAGCTGAATAGAAGGGAATGGGTAACAACTGCCCAAATAGCATATTCAAAGGGCTGGCTTGAAGGGCACATGAATAGAAGGGACAAAATAATAAGAACTTACAAAGATGGGCAGGAAATATAGTATAAGTCGAAAGTCGGATATGTATATACTTAACTCATGCGGCGAGGGAAAGGTATCAAAGCAGCAGGTAGGATATTGGCTGGTGGAAGACAGGAGTAAGGATAGAAGTAATAGAATATATAGAAAGAGCCGATAAGTGAAGAGGGGAATAGTAGAATGAGAGAAGTCAAAGAAGAAACGACCTCGAATATAAGAGCGAGATGTACGGAACGCTGACTAGGGAGTAGAAGACTGATGTACCGATACTTATATATATAAGTGCCGAGCTAAATTGTAAAGTGACTAGTGGGATGGATGGGAATTGATGAAGAGGAAAGTATAGTGGCGTCAGAGATGGCTGTTTAGTTCTAGCCCAACCGTAGACAAGATAAGTATAAAGGATAGCAAATAAGATCAGTTTATGGAAAGATAGAATGCCTGTTTCTTTCTCCTTGTTGAATCACAGCTGGAGCGGCGATATTGTTATGTAGATAGGCAATGGCAGAGATATCGATACTATATCTGAGTCGATGGAAGGCCGGAGATGCAAAGCAAGGAGTAGGGATATATCAAAAAGAGCATTATGGCGAACATATTGTCCTATACCTACCTATTTGTAGTTGTATGATAGATGAATGGGATGGATGGGCGTGGGAATAGATGACAGATAGGTTTGGGGATTGCAAGAATAATCATTTTTGTGGTTGTATGGTAGTAGCAACGATATAGTAACAGCAACAGTAAAAGCAGCAACCTCAAGAACATCCTGGTCAGCAGTAGCTTGCTCTGCTGCAGGTGTGCCTGTGTCTTTGCCAGCCGTTTTAGGAGTAGTAATAGTCGAACTGCACTATATCCGCAAGCAGGCCACTGTTTAGCGGGGTTTTTCTTGTTCTTTTCTTCTTATTCTCCCGAGGGTTCCTTCTAGTTGTTACATACTCTGCTATCAATTTCTCAAAGAAACCCACCTAGATTAGCCATTGTGAGGCTGGCCCAGTCGTAGTTTTTAAGCAGCGTGTTTCTTCTACTTAGCCGATGGCCAATTATTGAGACTTGAAGCTAGAGGAACCAGTTTACCACCAAACCAGCTTGATATCATGGCATCCATTGCCTGACTGGATGGATACATCATAATATTGAGCTGTTTTAGTAGCCCGAAATATGTGAGACTGCCACCCACTTGAATGTCATTACATAAGACAAAACAAAACACAAGACTGCAATATCTACAGCCAAATTGCGTGCACGTAGATATGGACGCTGTTGCATCGAGATATCTAAAAGCAACACCTGGCAAAGACATGGCATATCATAGTTCTTGATACTCCCACTACTCACAATTAAGAAGATAAAGGCATGTACTGTAGCCACTGCTGCCCAGAACGGCAAAAGTGCGAGCAGGAAGGATTGAAGTGGCAACTGTGCACCGAGAAATGAATAGGTAGCCGGCAAAGAGGGAAGCTAATTGCTTACTACAATTGCTGTGCGAGCTATATATCTGTATACAAATACATACACATACATGTATTACTTTTTTGAGCTTTCTGCACGTACGTTCTAAACAATGGAAGGACTGAAGGAGGGGCGTGGGCGTTTGTTCTGATCGAGTTGCTACTGTTAAAGTCCTGTGAGACGTGACCTTTTTGACGAGGCAGGACTTGGTATATTTATTACAAGGAAGCTGGCGTAATGAGTGGAATAATGCTCCTTGGAACATTTTTTGGGCGTCTCTCTCGACTTCACATACAGAACTATATTATGACGCTAGCTTAGTCCAGATAAGCTTCTATAACTATGAGAGGGCAAAAAAGGACAGAAAAAATATATATAATGCTGATGGCCGCTACAGAACAAGCCGTTAGTAGAGAAAGACATGTAGACAAGTTGACATACAGTAGGGACAAGGAAATCATAGGATGAGGCAAATTCTCTGATTTTGTTTTGGGTTCTTGGAACATCCCTTATCTAGCCTAAACCGTAGACGAACAACTGAAGCAAATGACCTAGTCGCTAATTTTACCACAAAACACTGGGATTGCACAATGACTGACATTGTTTGCGAACAAATATACAAGGAACTGTCGCGATACAACGGTATAGTTGAGTAAATGGGGTTTTTTTAAGATACCCCTCCTTGAGGACTCAAGTAAGTGACAAAATATCACCTAAGCAGGTAAGATTTACGAGACTTGAGAGAACAATGTTGAAATATCAAGAAAATAATGAAACTGACTACCAATTCCAGAGGGCAACTAGTAGCTATGCTACTTGATAATAAAAAAAGTGATCTTTTTTTTTCAGCCGAAGACAACTAAGAATCCATATGTTAGATAAAATTAGACATGTTGTGAATAGTTGAGAAAGAAAAATCCTTGTCAACAGGCCGATCAAAGACATGGAATTTTACAGTTTCAAAAAAAAAAAAGAAAAAAAGAAAAAAAAAAACGGTCGACTCTGAATGTTGAGCGTCCAGCTTCTCAATTTTAGCTGGCCAGCTGACTATTTCATGATCACTAGTTTTTTTTGCCGGCCTTCTACCATTTCTTGGTTCGGTACTTTCATCAAACCTTTCTCTTCGTGTACAAGAGAGAAAGTCTAGACTGTGTTCTCTGGGATCTTATGAAATGGGTACAAAATGCCGTTTACTTAAGCAGTATACCTAGGTCGTCCTTCACCTTACATTGTATATTAGTTCAGGGCCGGTATACCGAGGTGTTACATAGCTATACCAGCTTAATGCAGGCATTAGCACATTGATAAACTTGGTGCAAAAGACCCCCAAAAAGTAGACTGTTATTTTCATTGTCTGTTCACACTACTAGCATTATTAGCTGCCCAATTCATTATCTTCCGCCACCGGGCTGAGCTAGTAACGTCGTCCCTACTAGAAGCTTCTCTATTTTCATCTTCCCCCACGCTAATTATTCCTGTCTCTTTCCTCTACAAGATGGCTGCTTTACATGTACCTTGACTTCCCTCCAATTTATATTCGTCAGGCTGGTGAGCACAGTAATCTTCCTCGACAAAACTACGAATACTATCAAGCGTGTCTTGTCCAACCTTTTCATACTCTACACATGTATCTTCCTATCATACTATGTATATATGGTTTTATGGGTTTTACTTGATATCAAAGCATGCATTTTACCTTTTATTCGATAGCGAGGCTGTTTTTTTTACTCTGTCTCACTTTATTCCTCGGCCCATTTTTAACCATAGCCTGTTAATTTTAGTCTGTGTCTCTTTTTCTCTCTATTCCATCATGATTTTATTTGCCATGGCGTACTTATAGAGGCGTATGGTGACGTGTTTAGTAAGGGTGTATCATAAGGGTGTACATAGTACCATTTCACTGCATGAGGACTAGCGGCAAATAGATGCTGCTGACATTTTTATGTTTTATTCCTTTGGAAGAACTTTTTGCTTAGCAAAATTCGAGAGACATCTAGAAATACAAAAAGCCAATAAATAAATATATGGGCTATTTTATCGTATAATCGTCATATCCGAGAAGAAAGTATAGCATTCATACACTCCCTGAATATATTCCATTGCCTTATGGGATTCATATGGTGTGGTGAAAACATTGAATTAATCAGTTTTACAAGTGAACATTTGCGGGGCCTTTTGCTCCTAGCAATGTCGATAAATGCTTTTGCCCTCACTATTCATTAGCTTTATAGTCCCTATTTCTATAGCGGAGAACGCTCTAGTTACAGCACTAGGTGCCAGTGTTATTAAACTATACTACAATATGTTTCCTAGAGGGTCTAGCTTGGGCAATATTCCGAGGTCTTAGCATTGATAAGACTTGTATGTCGTAGGCAGAACAAAGAAAGAAAAAGATATCTTAATACTAAAATTGTAGATGCGAAAACGAGACGTCACCTAGAGAACAAGGCTTTTTAATCCTCCTACTTCACTCTAGGGGCTACTCCGCAAATAAGTAGTGTAGTAGTCTTGAATGTCAATAGTGCACATAGGGAATTTCTTATTATCAATTTATAATTGCGCGGGATGTGGATTAACATGATAGTAACATGCCCTACCCGCGACCATCTATCCTAGAAATATTAAAACGATAACCATATACTACTAGATCGAGGAGTCGGATCTTGGATGAAGAAGACGCCTCAAAGAGCGATCGAAACAAGCAAATAGCCCCCAAGTAGATACCCCCCTCTTTCTCGTCTCTCTATATTCATTTATTTCTCTCCAGACATATACCAGTATTTCTATCGGTGCTGTTTACTTGAATACCCTAAAGTGTGAAGAAACGCCGAGCCCAGGAACCAGCGCCCTGGTATTTGTTCAATCACGTATGGAATTATATGTCACATGGGCGCCGGCAGTGGGGTAGGGGAAGGAGGGAAAAGACCAGAAGGATAGGAAGAAGGAGGAGAAGTTTGTATTTGTGTGCTCCTTGTTGTAGGTGAAGCTATATCATCTATCCATGGGAGAGGTAACACTGCTCTGACCGCATAGATTAAGTACCTATGCCGTGCTTGGATTCATTGTATCTCTCCATGCAATGTATTATTCCCTTCTTTTTGCACTTTGTTAGATAGGAAAACTAATAAGACCCCATATTGTGCGGGGTCATAGGAAAGACTCAACGAGAAGCTCTTGATAGCCAGATAAAATGTGCCTCTGGACGCCCGGGGTACGACCAAAAAGCCATAAGTAGTAGTAGGCCTTGCTAGCATAGCAAAATATGGAACATTTGAAATGCAGGCAGTCACATTTAGTTTATTTTGAGTCGTCGGCATTGTACATAGTTGAACACAAATGAGGGGAAGGAAACTCACCGAAAAGGACAAAAAAAGGAAGATACTAAGCAGCATGGAAGTTACAGATACGAGACAAGTAGCCAGAAAAATGGTAAATTTTATAGGCGCGTTATGGACATGAAGAAATCGTATATCGGACAACAAAAAAAAACAGACAAGGTCAGATAAAATATGTGAACCCCAAAACATTCTCAAAGCTACCTCCCCCAAGGCGAGACACCATCCATTAGCTGGCAGGTAACAGCAGCCTATAGAATGAACCAAGTCTCATAAAGTATAAACAGTGCGGGTGACACAGTGTGAAATGGATGATAGCCATAGAAAGAATACTAGAAAATCGGTAGAGAACGCAAGAAAACTTCGGACATATGAACAAGAATAGTGATACAGTCTTGTATTCCTACGTGACATATAGCGTGGATAGCCGTTATTTCTTTTAGTATCTATACATATATGTATATGTATTATGTGATGTGTCGATTGCTTACTTTGCACTCGTTCTTGTATTGCCGTAGGGCGGGCTCTTGAGATATGAGATTGTCTTGAAATCTACCTAGCATTCCATATTACTGTATACTGATAGTACTATGCTAAAAGAGGCCTTGATCACCTTTGTCCGGCGTGCAGATATGATATTTGATATCATAACATATGTACCTTGCCTCTCAAGACAAGTTTATATGCAGAGGCAATGTACAACTACAGTCTACATTCACATTCTATAACATGAGGACAATCACGGCCACGAGTCACTATTCAATGCCCCATATATGCTCTTAGTCTTGTGGGCAAGACGGATGTAACGGCGCGCCAATATGCACACCTTGATGAGATTTTGCCTTGTTCGGCCATCACTAGATCCTGAGAACAGGTCATTTCTACTAAGTGTATAAGGTTCTATCTGCTACCAAGCAGTCAAGTGGCCCTTAAACTCTTGGAACTATTTCGCCGGCTTTCGACGTTTCCCACCGCTTGAGTCTGATATTGAGGACGCTCCTTCCGTAACTAGGCGCTGAGGTTAGACTTGTCGTCAATTGTGGAATCTCTCCAATATGTGGTTATTGCCTCATTTGCGCTTCCTTCCATCCAACAACGCAGCAAGGGCCTAGTTCTGGGATCAACGCTAAGATCGCAAGATAACGCATTTGGTGGGGGGGGAAAATACGAAGAAATAAGGCGTAAAACAACATGTAAAAACCAACATTAATCCAGCTTAGCGCTGAAGCTGATATATTCTTCTGATTTTTAAACGCTCGTTTGCCTCTTTTTGCTAATGGCAGTTGCTGTTTTAGCTAAACTTTGCTAGCTTTAGCTTGTAGTTGTCCCTCCTGTTTACAGATCGAGGGCGCCTTCCCTGTGTGCATCCTCGATCCTAGCGGGCCCCACTTTTCTTTATTTTCTTATTCTTAATTTGATTCTTAGTCCTTCTTTTTGTATAAATTAAGAAAATAAGAATGCTGCAAGCCTCCCATATATTTGCCTACCTAATACGATGATCGAAGTCAAAGGTCGAGATCGAGACCGGCTTTAGCTTTTAGATATGTCCAATACACCAATTAGATACTAAAAGCGGCAACGGTGGATAAATTTTGCTAGACCCTAATACTACTTACTTACTACCAGAAAGCACCCTATTGTTGCTATTACTCCTAATTATTGTCACTATTTGGTACTACTGCTACTACTACTGCCACTAATACTGATACTGATACTACAACTGTTACTATGCCTCTATTAACTTCACTTTCCACGGCGTCGACAGAATGGGAACCAACTACAACCTCGCATGGTCGGTAGGAAGCAGTAGATTTGCAACTTAGTCACTTCAGTGCTGCCCTGGTTTCGTGTAGCCTCGAATTTGCCTCCTGTGAGGTTCAATCGATGGAACATTTCCAGTGATATATTAGGTCCTAGTCTAGTTGATACATCTAGAAATATACATATTCTGTATCAGTATCACTAATGGTCGAAGGCTTAGCCACATTCAGCCTAATAACATAGACTGGATACCATCATGGCTGGCTACCATACTTCTGATTTCCACATGAATACCACCAATCCTATCCAAATATGATTAGGATAGCATTATCAAAAGAAAGAACTTACATGCGACTATAGTAGCGAAGAACGTATGTAAAATAGTAAAATGACACCTCCTGCTGGGACCTCGTATGGGTTATAGGATGCAATCATACCAGGCTAAAGGCTGAGCCAATCTGCAGTTATATTCGGTGTTAGACTAAAAGCAATTCCATCGAAGAATCCCAAAGTAGCCAAACCGCGCCATACCCCTACCACTAAACTTATGTCCTCGGTCAACTGATATCTGCCGTCACCGTCAGAGTTCCGTGGTTTAAGTGCTGGCGGATACGTAGATGCACATAGTATGTGTAGCTAAGAGATACGGCATTGCTGTTCTATTCGTCTAGCTATCGAGAAATGTTTTCTTGATACGTATCACAATGGTAGAGTTGACTCGTAGCTGCAATGGTTTATATACGAGTTATACTAACAGCATCTAATTTGATGGAAAATGCATGCATAGATAAGATCACTGTGCATCTCAGATTTCATGTACAATTGAGAGAAAATGATCCGCAATGAACTAAACAGAAAAAGGTTAAGAAAAAAGAGGCCTAGTCTTACATGCAGCTGTGAAAATAGTTTTGATCAACACATACATAGCGGCCGCTAATTTATGCTCATAATAATCTAGCCACAGAACACTTGTATGCATGTACAATGACGACTATATATCTTGAAGCCTTATGATGCAATCGGATTCTATTGCGTTTATTTTATAGAGCTTATCCATATCATATTTGCGTATCAATCAAGTTCAGCTAAAAGCACTAGAAAATCCATATGCACTTACTTAAAATATAAGACTATATCCCGAGTTATACCCAATGCAAATTCGGTTACTTTCTACTAGTTACTTTCCAGTGGCCAAGTTTTGGAGCCTTACCATCAATATTCAATGTTGTATCTTATGTTCAGACTAACTATATGATTCATACTTCTAACTCTCAATATTTCCAGTTACAGGGACAACGTTCATCTATCACATTCTATATGTAGCCTCCGTGATTATCAAATATACCTTGGCATGTGATGTACAGGCCACAATTGGCCGTTTAATCATAGTGGTCTATCTAGCACTATTCCGTCTACAACGCATGTTGTCTTCAGTAGAATGGATATTATCATTTAACATCACATGTAACACAAAGTCGCAAGCGTATAGGCAGATGTACGCCAAATTCATAGCCTGTCCTTCTTTTCTTCTTTATTAACCATTCAGCTATTAAAAGCCCCCCCGCCCCGTTTCGTCATTGATCATGAATTGGCTAGCCAGTCCCATTCTGATACAAGCTAAAGCAAGTTTTCGTCACTATGAGAAGTACTGCATCATGCGACGGCAAAAAATGAATATTATCTTTTTAATATATTTCTGGCGAGGTAAAAAAAAAAAATCATGTTCACGTTATTGCCAACTGTATTATCATACATAGTATCGTACGTGGTAATAGATCTGCTACAAAGAAGCCTACCGCATCTTTTCTAAAGAATAAGGAGGGGAAATAGAACGCTTTTCATAAAACGAGAGAGTACTAGTATAATAAGCCCATGCACTTTTTATATTTTTCTTTTTTCCACTGTTTCCGACCTTAGTCCACAAACAAAAGAAAATAAGTCAGTTTCCCAAAATATTGCTATCCTTATCACATCGGCTTACAACTTACTCCCTCCGATATCCCGACCAGCGAATTCCTTCGCACTATATTGTCCACTTAATTAGTTTCTCTTTCCTAAATAGCCCAGTGACAGATTCTACAGTGGGATACAGTAGTAGCGCCATCACCTTTCTAGCACCATTACTACTACAATCACTACTGCTACTGTGACTCTCTTGACCTTGGACAACTGCAACATTAGTTATCATGACTTTATAGTTCCACTAGATAGAGCTATTTGTAGGTCCTTCATTCTATTCTTCACAGGCCTCCCCTATATTTCATTATGGAAATCAAGTGGTATCTACTAGAATGGTAGAAGTTTTCTATGATTGTTTCAAATGTAACGAAGTAGGGTTATATTCTACAGCATGATAGCTTATTATACGTCAGGAAATGTATTTTGAACGGTATTAAGTTATTCAAGCTCTCTTTTAGTATTCAAATACATATGATTACACTATTGGTATTCCTTTCTAATTGCAGTGTATGACCTGGCGTCAAGATACCGTACTATCCTTCGGGCCAATATGATGTTTAGAACGTATATTTTTTTAAACAAGTTCAGCTTGCTCTAATATTCTTAACTCCGTAGTTGATCTCATATGAACTTAAGGAATGTATTCTTTCTTATACTGTTTTAGGATTGGAGTGAATGAGTCAGTAAACTACAAATCAAGTGTTTTTATATTCCAACAGGATCTAAAGTCTTAGTCTGGCTTCGTCTACGAAACTTGAAGGTGATTCGGAGATAAATTATGGATGTTGTATTTCACACTGGCACTACTCGGTAAAGTGAAATTCCCGGTTCTGGTATTACTAGTATAGCCTCCCGTCAGGGTTTCCGCTTTTAAGCTGAGGTAGAAGCGAAGGTATCGTCGAATAAGAGAGCCTAATCCATCCCTTTCTTTGGGATTTTGTAGCTGATTGCTAAAGATCTGTGCGTATTGACGATATGGCTCTGTTACATGCCGTTCTTTAACCCCCCACCCATCATATCCACTTGAAAATAGGGAAGGGAAGACTTGTTCGTGGATGATGTTGAAGTGCTATTTTTGAGATGTTAATAGACATAGAGCAAGTCATGTCGCTTGGTTAACGTGCCATGAAGCATATCGTGAACAAACGAGAATACTTCGAGGCTTCGGGGGAGGAAAATACCGAATATGCTTGTCTTTGTTCGGTATATGTCTTAAGGTGGCCGACTTCTGTGAGTCAACCGCTTATACCAGCTTGTTCAGTTGGTATTTTAATAAACTAGAGCGTATATACGATGTGATTATTGGGATGCTGTGGCCTATGATTACAAAATAATAAATCAGCATAATTTATTTCTTTGCATCTATAAATCGTTGATAGACTTAGATACATCTAGTAAACTTGCCGTAAAGCGTCTAAATAGCAGGTTTAGACTAATTTGGCAGTCATTGGTCATGATACATAACCGAACTGGAGAACCTGATACTTAGATATGTATGTTCGTTATATCAAGATAAGTATGTCTTGAGCCAGGCATTGCGGAGTCCAGATTACCACTTGGGAACGTTAAAAATACACCAACTAAGGAAGATAAAGCAAAAGTAAAGCAATCTCTCCATAGATTAGTTCTGATGAAATCTTATCACCATTAGACCTGTTATTTTTTATCTCCTGAACTAGTATCACGTTCTGCGACACGTGACTCGACTGGCGCTAAAACAGATCCGCAAAGCGAAGGATTCTAGTCCGACAAAATCATGTGTGATTCTAGAGCAAGTGTGCGGTGATATGTGGCTAAGAACATATTACAATACTTTAGATACATGCCTAGGGGAGAACTTTCTACTAGGTCTTACTTTTAAGCAGGTCTGTGTGCAAGAACGTTACCATTTACGTCAAAAAAGCGCCGAACTTGATGTTTTTTTGGGGAGCCAATTTTGCACTTGTCGAGTGAAAATGCAGCATTTTAACCCTTGTTTAACCCTTCGCCTCTGAAAAATTCTTACCCCTATTAATGTTTGGAGCATCTTGGCCTGTCCTCTATCTAAATGAACTTAGACGTTAAGAAGGAAAATTGAAATACATAAGTCTATGTCTGATTCTAAAGTAATCTAAACTATAAAAAGGATAGTTTTGAAGAAACGCACTTAGCCAACATTGTAAGGAACATGACTATCATGTTGGTATAAGATGTACATCTTAGCCCAACGGAAACATTATCGGATAGCGGAAGTAATCTACAAAATCAAAATATAAACAGGCAGTTAGAGAAACAAGCCGTGAAATGTAGTCATGAACTCTTAGTGTACAGGGACTAGCAGTATTATATGTACGTTACTAAAGACTTAGAGACTGTTGGGATTTTCCCTGATAATGTAGTACGGATCACAGCCCCTACTACAGTATCCAAGTAAACATTCTCTTTGTAACTATATTGCGCCCTCTTTGCAATCTAGTTATTCTTTTTTGGACTTGGAATGAAGGAAAAGGATTGAGTAAGTATATCAGCGATAACTCGAGAATGAATGATATTATCATATTTCCACAATTCCTATAATAAGTACCTCCTACTACGATTTGTATTCTGATTACAGTACTGTGGTTGATATGAAGATATTGGACTTCAACCTTAACTTAGAAGGGATTAAGAACTAACTAATAGGCATATATTGAAGACATGGGATATAATAATCACTTCCTCTTTTTGCTACTTCTTGATCATTGACTTAGTTTTTTCGTTAGTTTTAATTCCTAACTGCACTGACTACTAAGTAAATAAATATTCATGTTGGCTATGATAAACCCTTTTACCTTACTTCTATGCAGTAGACATTAGACAAAACTATGAAGTAATATTACACCGCGGTCTAGAATAGAGACTTTAGTAAGTGCGATTCATTCGTTTTCGTTGAAATATATCTTCTTGACTCCTAATCTAGCACCGGTGACTCTACATGAACAATAATGCTAATTATCTTTCAATTTGCTGTCTGAATATTCATCTCCAATGTTAATGGAGGTGTTGTGGCTTTAGTTGACATGCGGTACATTTTTCAGTGTTTAATCTTTTTCCTTGGGGCTTCAAGTTCCTTTTGATTCTTGTTGTTCTTTTCCCTTTCGTTAGTTGTGACAAAGTTTTACCTCTGGTTTGCGGGGGCGCAGCCATCAGCAACGCCACCGCCACAGTAACCATCACAACACAACATCAGGACAACCCACCGACGAACTAACGAGCTAATGCCAACGATCCACAGTGGAATGCACATCACTGTGCACAGTTGCGAGTATAAATAGTGAACTCGGAAGACCTTTAGATAGTTGTGATTTCTCTCTTGATAGATCAGTCAAAAATTCTACCTGAATTCCTGGATGTACACCACGTATCAGTGACCTTTTTTTTTTAAATTTTTTTTTTTAATTCATTAATCTTATGGAGCTAGTATCAGTGACCTACTTTGACCGTCATTCCTCGCATTCTAATAATAATAATATAAACTATGACGTGCTAGTGGCAAAGAGAAATGCTGATTTACTCGTTTTTATATCTAGCTTTAGTGTGTTTAGTTATAGTCCGACAGACTAGCTAGTTCTAAGCATTTAGCCTTGTTTTAACAAAGGACAACTAGCGATATTAGCATGTTGGCCATCCGGAAAAATAAGCTTTTGAAGGATATAGACATCATTTTTCACTGCATTTTTGCTAGCTCATCACAAAGCTTTCTAGGGTATCCGTTTTTAGGCTATGAAGTTCTTTGTTAAGCATTTTAAAGCTACATCAGGATCAGATTAAAGCCTATCTGATTGTAGATAGAACGACGATGACGACGGAGCAGTATGTCGAGTACTAATCTAATGAATAGCCTGATATCGGCTAAGTAACCGTATCCGGTACTTTTGTTAACGACATATGGTCAAAAACTCGAGTTTTTTTTCTATGGACTCGAGAATCTCATCAAGAAGTGAGACTCTAAACTTGATAGGATGAGTACCAATGTTGAATAGACACTTTTGACATCGGCTTAAAGACAGACACAGCCCACTGTTGTCTCTAGATAGAGGACTATCCACTTTATGGATTTTCATTGGAGTGTCTTTTTTTCTATTCGTCCAGCTGTCTCTCCGTTCGTTTGTCTTTCTTTAGGTTGGTATAGCCCAACCGGTCTAGGTATCATTCGGAATATAGCCAATGAGTTGATGGCTGACGTAGGCGCTCGTTTTTCTGTACACGTTGATTTTGTCGATATCGGTAGCGGCCAGGGATACACTCTCTAGCTTCTTTAATAACCCACCACGTATGAAATTATCAGACAAAAAGAAAGAACAAATAGTGCTGATCCCCCCTCTGCTTGATATTCTTTGCCATGCTCCCTGCTCGAGCTTTACATTATGCATATGGAGCATATTTTGCTTTTTCCTGGTGGCGTTTGTCGAATTGTACTTTGGCCAATCTGACCGAGTTTCCTCACCATGCCGACCCACGATTGTAGAAGTTGAGATCCGAATCTAGACCACATACAGATACACAGATACATCGAACGCATGTTTCAGAGCTAGTGCAATCTCCAACTGCATATCTGGACTTTATGTATGCATATAGAACCGGGGTTGCTGTGCTTTGAGGAATAATATGGTGTGACATTATCATGAACAATTTATCAAGTCTAGGGCTTTTACGTCTCTATCTTCTTATATTGCTTCCTTCTCCTGTAGCGACCCTCGCCAAAGTAAGAAGTTCTGCTGTACGGAGTGACAAAATGATTCCAAACGCTGTCGATGGCGTACCACATTATGTAGACCAGGCGTAAACGGGCTCTTGGATCGGTCTGTCAACCCAAAGTGCTAGCATATCTATTTCTCCGATCAATGTCCCTCGTTGCTATTAACCCTCCACCGCCTCTAGAACCAGTGTTATCAGCTTGCAAGAATCCGTTGTCTGACGTGGTGCACATATCTGTATGTATACCTGTGCTAATAAGTCTTCAATGCTCGGTGTCGATGGCCGACAGGATATCATTCCACTGTCTCCTTTGACACACTGCGTTCTGTTCTGCTGTAGTTTCATGTTCAGTAGATGCTGATAGAAACATACATTTTTCTGATTGGCGCCTTTACCATCAGGGCTGTGAATATGGCCGTGTACACTCTGATACTACCTGTACGCTTAGTATGCAAGCGCAGGCTCTTTTTTCCCATGTTGCTTTTCGGTTCAAGTAGCACTATGGTGAATAGAGCACATGTTGGGAATTAGACACGTCATTATCTGGGGCAATACCAGGTCCAACAATAGTGCGTTGTTGGGCATTAAACGAGCAAATACTCAGTTGATAGTATGATTTTCTGTTGAATATCTTACCAATTCTCTATATATCAGAGAGTACATATACACATCTTCATAGCTCTGTAGCTCCATAAGATTAATGAATTAAAAAATAAAATAAAAATAAAAACCTGGGAAGAGGAAACAAATGAGCCCACCCTCAGACTCTGATGCATGGATAGCCTTGTGTATAGTCTAGCTTCGGGTTCAGCATTTTACAGTTGTACCAACACAACACCATGTTTTGCGAAGTACACAATGCGCAAAACGCCCTGGGCGAGGGGAAAATAAGGGCAATATAACTTTGAAGACAAGCTATGACGACAGTATGACCTCGTCCTGTCAACTTTAAGTTGACTACCTTCATGTTCCCATACTTAGACCAGGAAAAGCAGACAGGGCAACTTAACTGCGATAAACTAGACAGACTGCTTGTTTGAGCACCAGCGATATATCTACTTCTTTACTGGACTCCTATCGTAGTTCATTATTATGAGCGTGTGCGGTGAAATAGCGTTCATGGTACTTGTCTCTTATCATGCACCTTTTATTATCTCTCGACGCCACTATTACCTTGGGAAATAGTCACCCTAATGTCATCACCAGAAGCCTGAGGAGTGATCTAAACAACCCGGATAATTTATTTTGTCACGGTATACATTAGACTGGCCCATGCGGCTCATAGATGGGGCCTGATAGGACCGCCATATAGTCACTACTGCGCTCTCTAGAATACTACCATGGCGCCATCCTGTAGAGCAGCTTCCAGGCTATCCGTCAACGGTGAAATGAAGCTGATTGCTACACTTCTTAGCTATCAAGACCACCCTGTGCATAATTGGCCCACCAAAAACTTTCAAGGCTGGCTTTCTTAAGATGGCTGGGCATTATTTTCTTGTTCTTTCATGACCATATTGGGTTTCTTGTCGTATTTGAACATTAGATATTAAGGTAATAAAGTAAATTACAAACTGATGATTTTCCGTCATCCTCATTCATATACCATACATTTCTGAGATGTCGCTTGTTCGGAGAGAATTTATTGCCACAGCAAGTGAAACTGATAGCAGATTAGTAGTATCGTTTTCACAACTCTCATTGAGACTGTAGCTAGTTGTATGTATTTGCCTGCTTTCAGCAATCAATTGATGACTATCTACAACACTGATTCCACATACATCAAGCCAGGGAATGCCAATTGCGGGATATAAGTCCATATTGAGGCGGCCTAATACCTCCCAGCTATACGGTATTTTCTATTGCATAATGAGAAGTATCCGTTCATAAACTACAAAGTATATCTAGCTGTTATAGCCATGTCTTGGTCCTTTGCTGGAAGGCGTAGATACAGACCATTGGAATCAGCTATAGCTCCTTCGGTTTATACCTTTTGTATGCATTTGTCTTAATCACTCGGGGGAGACGACGACGGGTCTCTATGCAAGACAAGGGACGCCAAAGCCATTCCCGATCATGTGTCTCTGCATCCATCCCCTCACGATCCCTTGGGGTCGGTGAGGAAGTCACATTTCAACCTGGTTCTACTGTATGTCTGACTGCTGTTTACCGAGGTTCGCAGTTATGGTGAATTTATTTTCTATAAAACCAGGCTCAAACTTCGGATGGCTTTTGGCCTATCTTTGTTTTCCTGTATGCACAGATATGCACAAGTTAGAACCGATTAAAGGCCTATCCATTGCTATTTGCTGGTTTGCCATGTACATTATTTAGGATCCGTCGTCTTACAAAACAAAGACAGCAAGCAACGCTTCAAGGATCCAGCAGGAAAACAAAGACATGGATAACAATGGCTTGGCCCAAGGGATCGCAGTTGCAACAGCCATCTCTACCAATGCCCAGTCAATTCTACTCATTTATCTGCACTTGCTCGTTCTCGATGTGTATGTATTCTACTGATACTTAATCATCATCTCACATCACGTGTGCAATGCAAGTCCTCATGCCACTTGCTTCAATCATATCATTCTCTAGTTTATTCTCATTTTTATCTACTTTTTGTTAACATCATTGTCTGGTTTACCTCTTTAGCTACTACCAAGAACCGCTTTATTTTTTCTCCGAACATGTGATGTGATGTATACATAGGTAATATCAACTATCACTTATGCAATATGCTAAAATGGAAGCTTTCATTAAGTGTTACTCTGATAGAAGAATGCAACACACCCTAATAATCATGGCTTAGCCGAAGGCTAGGGTGATGTTTCTAGCTTTCTACCTGACTTTGCAAATAAGATTGTTTGTAGAGATCTAGAAAGAAACGAGAAAACGAGAGAATTGAGGCCGACCTAAAGGTTTGTCTTATATTATTATCTATAGTAACCCTATTTACAGTTTCTGAACTAGAAGAGTTAATAATTATTAAAATTATATTTCTAAAGTAACTGTGTTCGTGGGTTTACGACAAGATGGAGGATATGATCGGAGTACCGATCTTTCCGACCCTAAATCACCTATCCTAAGCATTCGTTCATCCGTACAACTGAGCAATAAACATATTTATTTATTAAATTTTAAATTATTTTTAAAACCCACCTTATGGGATCATATAGGGATCACTAACATGGTTGGATGATTTCTCTTGCCTTATTATTGATTCAAAGTTCTATGAATAACATGTGATATGTAGCAAGACTGAAGAGGGTTGATAATATGCTCTTAGATGTAAACTTCATCTTGCACTAGTTGCGCATCTGAGAAACCGAGAATCACATGACGATTAGATGGCTAGGTACCATTACCGTACATAGATATTAATAGATATGACAGATTTAGGAACTGTTGGGCTTGGGTTTACGATATTGTTGTCTATAATTACAGAGATGTTCCGGTGGTTAGCCCGGCCGTCTTGGCCTTCGTATGTCTTGGCCTCACCGGTGACTTGATTTTGATGCTCACATGAGCTAACATTTGGTAGTCTACATATTCAATGAAGACATAAGTTTCTGCGTTATTGAAGCTTGATGCAAGCATGGCACCTGTGGATAGTCTGCCCTTCCCGGTTTAGCTTCCTAGTGAGGGATGCGCGACTGGTCCGTATATATTGTGAGGTTTGCTCGCTACTTGTTTGGGCCACGCTGTACGACTACATGTCTAGCGTAATGTAGTTCTAATCCCTTGAGTTCATACATACACATAAGCCCATGGACTGAGAGGATAGCTTGGACAGCACGATGCCACTCTATTCGCTTGACTACGACGCTTTCTAATACCAGTCAAGGTTGAGAAGATAGTAACCCTCGGTTCTTTGGAGACGCGGGGGAACCTCCGCTACTTACGTTCAGCAACCATTCTCTAGGTAGTATTACTTGGCATTGTAGTATCAGATACAATAATAATCTTGCTAATGGATTCTAAGAACAGCATTATACAAGCACTAAAGTAATACCGATCCTCGCCGAATGGAGCCCTTATTTCTATTCAAACTCGGTAATAATATACGGCGAGCTTTTCTTATTAATGTTAGCAAATCACGTCTAGTGTGCTTAAATATTTAGGCCTGTATTCGAGCATGGAGGCGTACTAGACTAATTTTGATGACACAGTTCCTTCACCTGTGATATATATCAAAGAATAGCGTAGTAACAGCTTTTCATATCTTTGGAATTACTGCGAAGGAAGACCCCCGTGATTGATCTAGCTGGCACACATGATAGAGTGTGTATCCTAAAAGCATACGCTTAATTCATATGGCCCGACTTAAGGCCTCGGTATTTTGGTGTGGTGGTACAGCTTGAGAGAGTACCTTTTAAGAGGATACAGCCATACCTATCTATACTCACTCATACATAGTTAAGTTCTCAAACGAGAAAGTATTAACTTGACACCGATAGAAAGCAAGCCTCAATATATGTTTTCACTTAATATGTAGTACAATTGTGAGTGCCGTCATGCTGTGGGTATCATAGCAAAAAAAGTCAAGATATCCATCTTTTATATAAGTATATTTCAGCATAGCCAGAGGTAGTAACTGTGTATATGTTCTCATTTGGGTAGCATGAAAAAGTAACTTCATTTTTGAGTCACTCTTCTTATCACCAAGGTTAACTCTTTGGTTGTAACTTCTACTCGGCAAGACGATATAATATAGGCGAAGTGGCGCTTACTATAGTCACGTATAATCTTGTTTTCGAATGTTTAGCTAGTTGTATTTTCGTTAGCGTAATGCAAAACCTATCGCACGTTGATTCCATCGACTATAAATCATGCTAATATTTTAGTAATCATACATAGCTTCATAAGTCTCGATTATATGGATGCTGGTTTAGACATTGCACATGGATTGGAGTAAGAATCCGCATATCGTTGTGGTAGCAATGTAATATAAAGTGAGCCCCAAATTGCAACTGTATTGCTATTGGATAGGGTCCTTTTTTAAAGAGTCCATCTGCATAGTCTTTGTAGAGGAAATTTACTCCCAAGATAAGCACATTAAAGCGCTTGTTTATACACTATTCGCTATAGCAGCATACATAACCATAGCAGATATCTTCTCATTTTCACCAGTGATTCTCGTCTCAATTCTTATTTTCCAGTATCTCCGAGAGATTCACCCACACCCCTACACTTAAGCTCATATACATATATGTATATGTATCCCTGCACCTTGAATGACGTTTTTGTTTCCAAGGGGTGCTTGTAGCGGCTACTATGATTTACAACTAAGCTGAACTTGAAAGCTGTACAATTGGTGGAACAGAAAGAAAAGAAGCGGGAAAAGAAGTAGTATTGTATTATAACGTCTTGACTAGAGGCCCGCATCATTACTTGATTTGCAGTACATCATGGTTTGTGGACGAAAACATTCGAGATTTAGTTATAGGGCTTCTGGGGCTTCATTCTGTTTGTTCTAGAGGCGAGGGTACAAAATATGATTTTTAGAACGTATATTGTATAATTCGTCGTTACTCGCTTTCTTCGCTTTGCTATCCATCTTACACATGTAATGCGTCATGTGTCATATTCCTAATGGGCGCCAAGACCTAATTCGTAGAAAAACACATTCTTTCTTATCGTCTTGATCCTAAGAGATCACTTTTGATCATTCTATGATAGGGGCCTAAGACTGTAAAATAAAATAGCTTAGAATATCAATGCGAGTGTACGAATTTGGCATATAGTATACAAAAGCCGTGTATCTGTACAAACATAATACTCAACAGATGTAGTCTAAGGTTCTGTAAAGACTGCTAGAACTGGAAGGCCGTCCCGATTTGGAGGCCATACAAGCCAACATTCAAAACGAAGAACCTTCCCTAAGTGAAGCTTATATTCTGAGAACTGTATCCTTTGTAAGTGAGTGTATTAGTACTTCTGAACCTTGACCTTCTTACTCCTGGCTGGCTGTTGGCCTGATGCCTTCGCATTGCGTGTCGTCTACATCCTTTTCTGTGGCAGTTGGCAAAGAAACGGGTGACGCTGGTGATGATAGGCTACCTGCCGCATATATATGAAATGCTTTAGACACCCATGGCGAACTATTAGCGTGGCGAGATTTTCCCCAGACATTACGACGATTTGCTAGTTGATAATGTATCATGTTTCTATTGAGCCGCTACGTCGCTCTTGTGGAGGACCCCCAGATGTATACATACAGATATGTCGATATCCCCAACTGTTTCGACTGGCGCCTAAGTGTAATTTTCCGTCGTTGGTGCTCAGTAGCTATTTCCGTTCACCGTCTTCGAGTTATTAAAGGGCTGCTAAGACCTTCTAACGTCGTAATGGTTCCCGTCGGTTGGCTGTTTCGCCGTCCTTCTAAACTTCTGTTGATTATCCTGTCGGACAAGAATATAAAGCCAAATAGAACATCACAACATCATCGAAAGACCGCGTTTTGTGAAGCCCGGGATTATGCCCCGACTTTAACTCAACCTTGTAAAGCCGGAAATTTCAACCGCGTTATTGGCGGCTTCGGATAGGTCAAGTCGGTTCTCCAGGCCGCTTGGAATGTATTCAAAGGGGCCTATTGTGGCCCTGCAGCTAGGAGACATAGCTAGACTAATCGAATACTGTAGATACTGCATTACGAGAATGAAATCCTTGAGCAGCGTTTTCTATACATCTCAAGCACACATTTAAAAGCATATATGTACAACATTTAAGATCGAACGACATACGACATACGTGTCCAATCATGGTGGAAATTCTCAAACTTGCTGTCGCAATGCGAAAATGCAGTTTTTTGTTTTTACTTCATTTTTTATTAAGGGCTTTAATAGCTTGGTATCCTAAGATACACAGCCCCGAACTAATACTAGTATACAATGTAAGGTGAAGGACAACCTACTTCTCAGCAGTGAAAGGCCACTGAGATACAGAACATTTGTTATGGTTTTGTTATATGCATTTCAACTTCTAATCCTTTCCGGGAAAACCCACCTCGTTGGGAAACTGTCTCGAAACCTCCGATCATTTTGTAGCCCCTTGTATTATAAACCCTCTTAGAACAGTATGGTTACTTCTACCTGGCATCTGCCTTCTACAGAACTTTGTGAGTGGAGAGGCTGCAAAATGCAGTTGCGATGCATTAAACACTTATAGAACTACCATTCTCGGTTATTGACATTGGACGTGTACTTCTACAGGCTCGAGATATGTAGATGTAATTGTGGCCCAATGCCAAGAACATGGCTTGGTAGCAAAAACGATCACAGTTCATATATTTACATACGGTTGTGTATAGATATAATAGTGATATAACAGATTGCAAATATTGAGAAGGGGTGATACGTCCGTTGATCCCATTAAGCGAACAGACAACACATTTTTATCTGCTTTGGTGACTAGCGAGGATTCGCTATTGCATATATCTGACCTTCTACGACTAATGGCTTGGAATCATTCGGTGGTCAGACTCTACCTGTCGCGGAAGTTTTACTTAGCTACGGCTTATTTTATACTAGCAGTGAATAGTTTATCTAGAGGTCAAATCAGGATAGATCAGGTGAAGCAAATTGTTTCGGGGTAGTACTATATTGGGCAACAATCTTTGAAAGTATGGTGGTAGGTAAATATTTTACTACCAAATAATGTTGGTACGGTCAAACGGTGCTATAATACTCAGGATACAGTCATACCAAACAGCAGCCCAACGGTTATGCATGCCAGCAACATTATGTATGAATGCTGAAATATGATAATATAAGTGCCTATGCTAAAATTTTAAACACCTGATGCTACTATGTCACAGAAAATCCCTGGCACCCAATCACTGGTATAACCATGTTAAGTTTTATAGCAGAATATTTGCTATGTACCGCCGGTAGTATATAATTCGCAAATTCACACGAACATAAAGAACCAAGGAAAATAAATCCGATGTGAACGGTCTTTCTGCCTACAGATACAAGGTCAGTTATCCTAAACCAAATGCCTGCATTTCTTATATCTAGACTAATATGTACCATGTACCTACAACCATATTATGCACAGAAAAAGTGGGAAAGAGGAACATTTTCTTACTGGCCTCTACCCTGCAAAAAAAGTCATATCCATCTAAAAAGAGACGAACTACGTGATGATGTTCGTCAGATTCGAAGATACAAAAACCCCCATGATGAACTCAATAACCACACCAGGGGTTTCTATATAAGTGAAATCTTATAGTCTTTTACACAAAGAGAAGAAAAATAGCAGAAGAACATATCTGTATGTAGCTTTGACATTGGGGTTGGCTTATTGCTCATCTACTTTCCAGCCTCGGCATTTCATAGTGATATGTATCTGTACATATATGTATTTTTGAGGCATCAAGAGTGCCGAACAACTAACTGCCTGAGTGGCGGTCAAACAGAATATGCTGCTAGTTCCCGGTTTTCTACTTAGCATAACGCCGCTTATTATTCCTTGTATATACATAGCATTGTGTAAAATGTAGTATATATTTGCGCACATACTATGCGGCCACAGGCTGTTTAGAAGCGAGTCTTGAGGTGTTTCGCTATTTATTACTATTAAATAGTACTGCTTAGTAGTCGTAACAGGGATCGCGTAGGCGGCAGCACAGTTAAATTAGTTTCCTGGTAGCACTTTTCTCCAACCATCGGATCACTAGAATTCTATGTACATACATACATGATAGCAGCTGCTTCACTATACAGCATTGCATACTGACCCTGCTTGCTGTTGGTGTTTCTGCACGTCTACAAATCAGCACGTCTGCACGTCTGGGTATAATCCTATGTAATATTAAATGTATGTATAGTATTTCGGCTATCGTCTGCATATACACAGACATGTACAGTTATCGTATGAATATACCCTGTATTGCACACTTATATGCACTGCAGAGTCCGTCTAGACTGAGGCCGCCAGAGAAATGATCTTT
This sequence comes from Davidsoniella australis, assembly GCA_009806335.1. NCBI lineage: Eukaryota > Fungi > Ascomycota > Sordariomycetes > Microascales > Ceratocystidaceae > Davidsoniella > Davidsoniella australis. Next base: position 59,927 of record RHLR01000015.1, read on the forward strand.
TGGGGTAAGTTATCATCAGGTGTAATGTATTCTCACTGTATCACCATTTAGCATGATCCCCCTCCTCTTGCTGCACCAAGTGTGACGCTCTCCAACGAATTATGTCAAAGACAACCAGGAATTCAGTACAAGCAAACCCCTTTTACATAAACACAAGCATCATGCACTCCATGCTTAGCTTCTCCAATGGATCTACTGTCTTGATTTGCTTGTTCAGATATGCGAATACATGCGTTGGCAGTCATATCATTACACGCGAGAACAACAGGTATTCCCTCTTTTCTCATATCCTGTCCATGAGGTACTCTGTATCAATCTCACTTCCTTTGTAGGTTGTTACACTGTGGTAATCTTGAGTTTTCAGTTTAGTGGGCAAGCTTATAAGCCCTGAGGTTTCAAAGTATCTCAATTAAGGTCACAGGCCGCTTTATACATGTCAGAATATGTAACTATATGTATGCTTCCAAGGCCTACGAACTACTACAAATCTACATATATTTTGTTTTTTCGCCTCATATTTGTATACTCACTCCCTTTGTGTCGAGCTGGGAAACACTTTGTGAATGAAATGCTATGTGTCAGTTAGCTATTCATTCTTGTTGCTTGTCATAGTATACATGTTATATGAGAGAATGCATTTTATATGGTACTGCACCTATTACTGGTGTATCAATTCTCGGCTTACCTCAACGCGGAGGCTAATGGGCAGTAATGTTTTCCATTTGTTTTAAACTCGGCCTAGTCAAGTTCCGAGCGCAAATACGTCTTGTAGGAATCGATACCAGGTATAACGGTACTCATCCATATGCAACTGATCAGTAGCTTCTTCTAACCTAAGCCAGAAGCATTCAGAAATGTTGCCCCCAAGAAAAACAGCTGATGATCTACCAATTATCTTGTGTCTTTTCTGGCTGAGACTGCCTTTGTATTCTCTAAAGCTTTCCTGTTGTTCCAAAGAGATGAGGCAATATGTAAGGGAGTGTTGCAAAACATATCGGGGAGTTACTTTATGCCATTATTAAGCTAGTCTTTGTAGGCGGTGTGGTGTATCTTGGCTTGCTGAGCTACCAAGTACTATTTATCTAGATTGGCACATATTATTCTAGCACCACTTGGGTGCCGTGTCTGTATACTTGCATCTATAAACATCGATATTAAATGGAAACACAGCGAGTTCTGATATCATCCTTGATTATTCATCGACTAAATTTTGTCTTACGCAATTTAATGAGCAGAATCATACGTTTCCGAGTGTATTTATGATATGACGTTGAAAGATATCTAGCCAGTCGATAGGGTTGTCTTGGGGTTATCAAACAATTGGTGGAAGAAAGATACTTATCAGCCTTCCCGTCCTCAACGTACTCGCAACGCCCCACAATATTTTATGGTGCTAATCCATGTATGCACTAACTCCGTGTTTTTCGTGATAGACTTCCTAACCTACATTCTTCTTTTCGAGATATCTTCAACAATTATAAAAAATAAATTAAAAAAGGTATTATTACTTGTTGAACACGCTTTTTATTATTGAACAATATACTTTTGAAAGAAAAAAAAACCACTCATGTTTGTGTATCCTGATCTGCTATCTCCCGTAGTAACTCCCCATTACAGTTGACAGAAATGTGATTGTCTAGATTGCCTATTATAAATTCCAGTCCCATTTCTTGCCGGCCATCGTATACACTAATAGGACCGCCTCCCTGAAGTCTTTGGTGGCAATTCCGTGCTCTTACCGTCTCTATACATGTAACTCCCGCCATCTCTGTGATGCGTACTTCAAGCAATCTCTTCCCTTCAACTGCAGCCAAAAAGCCCGTATCATTTTGACAGCTCCATTATAAATGATGCTTGGATCTGCCCCATTCTGGATAGACTCTAGAAGGAAATGAATCATATCCTCAAACCGCTCTTTGGTATGGGGGGTTTGGAGGTTGTCCAGACTGGCATTTTGAGAGTCGTTATTTTGGGGAGGTGGGGTTGAAGGGCGAGGGGCATGGCGTTGTTGTTGCTGAAACAATGGCTAGAGAACTACTAGAGGATTTAACGGGAAGATTCCAGTCTTCTTAAATGCTGATTGGCATCGACTTCTGCTATACTTGAGTAATTAGACTAAGAATTGTATCTTTAGTGATGTTTCGTTGGCCAGCTGAAATTATGTTGTGGAGAGCTTGTGAATATGCTAACTTCACTGGCTGGAAGACATCAACATCAAGTGGCTGAAGAAAATGGGTCGAATGGGATGGAAGACAAAATGGGATGATGTTATATTCCTTGCATTTTGAAATAAACTCCTTGTGCGAAGCATGACCGTCAAGAAGCAGCAGGCAGTACAGGCCTTTTCGACGATTTCCAATACACTCATTAAAATGTTCCAGTCAGTGTAATGTTAAATTGCTATTACTAAACCCAGTAGGACTAATAGCCAATTTAGCATGACGGTCAAGCTCAGACTGAAGATACCAGTGGGCCATGTGAACTGAGCCATTTAGCACAATGAATGGTGGAATAGTATCACCAGTTGCAGAGGCAACTTCAATTGCTGTTACAGTCTCCTTGTTAGGCCTGATAGGAATAGAAGGAACAGAAGCATTAACACTAGTGATGACAAGAATAGACTTTGGCTACGCTAACTGGAATCCAGTCTCGTCCATATTCCAAATATCATATTATATTCATCCAGAGTTTCCTGGTGTCTGACAAACCAGTTGTTCACATTTTCAACCACTTCAGATTCTCGGCGCTTGATATCAATGATACCTTGCTTCAAGACTTGAAATTTTAGATTTCTTTTCAAGAAACGTGTAACCCAGTCTCTGCTAACTACTGATGGTTGATTAGTCAATTCATTGGCGATTGTGATGTCGGTGGTGAAGCTTCGTTTCCTTGCTGGAGGAGGTGGTTGGCGGCATTTTTAAGCATTAAACGCGTAAGGGGAGGCCAATTTTGATAAAAAAAACTCAAGCTTGTTATGACCGCCTTGTTGTTTACGTGAGATTGAAGGTAGCTTGCCCCTTTTGATATGATCACGAAGAGTCGATGGAGGAATATCCAACAGTTATAATTGTAACCTCGGTGTTTTCGAAATTATATGCTACCGCTTGCTTAAGGGCAACGGCGCGTAAGACACGTGAAGTTTGTTCCAAAATAAAATAAAAAGTATGATTGTTGAAGATATCACGAAAAGAACAACGTAGGTTGGGAAGTCTATCACAAAAAACACGGAGTTAGTGTATACATGAATAGAATATTGTGGGGCATTGCGCTCACGAACTCACTAAAAACACCACACTTCTAGCCCTACGGAACCCTCGATCTAAACCGTCGGATTGTCAGCCGCGCTTTGACAATTAGCCACGCCTGATTCGAAAAGGATAATAATAGCATTCTTGCCTTCTTGCAGCTGAGTTACACACAGACCTTATGGATATACCCCAAGCGGTTCACATATCTACTATTTCTATTACCGTTGCCAATTGTTTGTTTCTTTAGCCAGACAACAGGCCAATGTGACCGACCTAACCAACAGATTCAGGGGTATAAGCAGGTTGAGCAGATTGGGTGGTAGGCTTGTGCTAGTGTTTACTACAACTTCTCTAGACCATTCCTAGGGGAAGAATCGACCAAGGATGATGCACATAGCGGGAGAGCTAGTGACCTGACCATTTGTTACAGCGATATATAGGCGGCCGATTATGGATGTGCAGATAGTTCCTTGATGTATTCTCTGCTCTTAATATCCATTTCTTTTCTCTTTTCCAGACCGCCAATACTGTATAGATGGGCCATTGATTGAAGCCTGCTGGGTCTCTCTGCCCTAACCTGGTTAGCTATAATCGAGACTATGACTAGCTTTGTCTTGATCAAACAGCAACCAGTCTGTTTTAGCCTTCAGAGGTCTGTGGGGTTTCAACTCTAAGAAAAGCCTCAAGATAGGATTGTCATTTACTACGCGACACAAAAGGTATTTTACTAATGCATACTGAGTCAGTCATTCTGTTGTTCCGCTTAGGGGTGTTGCTACATTACATTCACGGATTCATGACTCTTTAGAACTCCCGTGTTCACAATTTCGCAATTCTGATGTCATAGCTAGCCTATTGGCTGCGCTGCTTGGCTTTGTACATTTTTAGACTTATATCTCAAGAAGGTTATCAGCCGACGGGCTAGCCCATTGTATGATTAACCTAGATCCAGCTCTGTGTCCCCCCCCCCCCCCTTCCGAGTTACTGGTGCCATAACTGACTCGCTGATAATTTTTCTAGTGTCAACGTATATCTATGTATACATCGGGTCAGCAAGGGGTCCGACGATATTATGCATATCTCTCATCTTCCAAGTGGTTGCTGACCCCTTTGATACAACCCCAGTATATCAAGATATGTATGAATTAAGACGTCTATGATAACGTTTCTCGCTGCTTCCATGAGTTACGTCATGTTTTCGATAACGAGATATTTAGTAATCCAGATGATATGAAGCCTATTATAGGAAACCTTTAACTAGAGGGTCTAGAATATTGCTTGTTTTGACGAGCATACCAAAGGGGACTAGAACCTACTAGCATGACTCGTCAATAGCATGACTCGTCGACTAAAACATATCGATTTAGTACCTAACCAACGTTCTAGACCTTCCATACTATGCATGGTAGATTTACGGAGTTCCAGGGACAGTCACCAGTGATCATCAATACGTCATAGACTCCTTCATTACTGTTGTTGGATGGCAATGTTGCACCATGCGTCCTCAGACTTGGGAGGTTTGAGACGCCCATCTCGATAGACATTCACCCCTCTTGTGGCATATTATCAGACATGGATCTATATTTGTCTATTCCAGGAACAAAGGATCGTGAACACATGGGGAAGAATCGAGGGGGTGGTGTTTGTTTAGTCATATACCGAACCCTAAGTCTTCAAAGTTATACACCCCACCTCCATCATCATCTCTCGGATCGTCAGAAATGGAATCTCTCTCAAGACTAGCACATTAAGAGATAGAAGAATGTAGTTTTCCAACGAGGCAAGACCTATGAGATTGTGTCCAGACTTCTAAACAGAAAGCACGGTGTGCTTATATGATTATTCGACGATCTATGTATACCTATAGTGTGTCCCTAATATCTCAGAAGGTTATTGTCTCTTTTATCATAGATTTGGATACAAGTGTTACTGTGTAACACATTGATCGTCCTGTGATTGTCGGCTGGCATAAAGACTTGTTTTAGACAACAATCGTTCTGATACAGTGTGTATGTATACATACACTGTATCGTAACCCTAGTATGGACTAGCTTCTCAGAAAATGCCCCACGAATTGATCTGCCAAAGCTTTGCTTTGTATCGCGAAATAATCAGGCTCGTACAGACAACATCGTATTTCCCAAATATCACTTTATTAATTTGTCTTTTGTCTGTAGGTCCGTATTATTGTGATTTTAATAGTTCCTCACGCAGATTGTCTTCCATCAACTTCAAATTGAAGTCTTTATCGATAACAATTCAAACTACGCCGCCCGCCCCTCTCTTCAAATCGATACCTCTCCCAGCAGCTTCAAGCCCAGCCTGCCATAAGCTTTTGTCAAAGCTCGATATCAACGACTCTGACACCTCTCATCCTCTCATCTGATATTCGGTTATTACAAGAAAAGCAGCCGAACACAAGCACAAAACTCGGAGCACACAGTGGTTCTAGCCTTCTATCTCAGACGTTCATCAATTCTGCTGCACGTTATGGCGACACTTGGCGGCTTCCTCGACAGTAAGAACTGGATATCTCGCGAATCTCTATTTCATACACAGCTAGAAGCTAACAATCACATCTAGAGAAGGTTCTTCTAGTCACCGCTGACTCTCGAATCATCGTCGGTACTCTAGTCGCTGCCGACAACAACACAAATTTGGTACGATCAAGCTGTTCATAGTACCCATGGCTATCAACTATATCATTATTTCATGGGCTAACGTATCTCTCGAATCTTTGTATAGGTCCTCAAGGAAGCCGAAGAACGCTCAATCCGAACACCCGACGACGAAGAACCTTCGTCTTCAGTACCACTAGGCCTCTACCTGGTGCGTGGCGATAATGTCTGCACAGTAGGGTTAGTAGATGAAGAACTCGACAGCAGTATCGACTGGACGAAAGTCAAGGGTTCAGAAATCGGTGGCATTAAACACATATAGATCCTCATATATCTTCACACGTCCTTCTCATTGCATTCTCTACAATATGCATCGGTAGATTGTATCGCAGCACAAGGCTACGGCTGGAATCTCAATTGCGGTCCATAACCGAAGCTGAGATATAGAAACCCTCCCAAGATAAGATGGTCTAGCTACGTGCCTAGAAAAGAGGTCTGGAAATCGAGAGCTGATCAGGGGGGTAAATAGGCACATCTTATATATTACGACAAAAACGCTCTACGTCGTGTGCATGTCTTGCACACCTGATACCCAGAAAGCATGTATTACATAAAACAAAAAATTAATATCTGTAAAATAATGACTCTATTCACATTTCAACTTGATTCAATATACCATAGAAAAGAGATTCCCGAGTGCCTATAAACAATGCTCCTAGATTTATTACGGTTTCAGTTGAAGATACGATCCAGCAGGAAAGGTGCGCATGCCTCCTCACCGGGCGAGCTAATATAACGATCAACTCTGTTCCCACGAACTTTGCTTAGCCAGCCTTGATCATCGTTGGGGATTTCCGTCTCTGTGACTGCTGGCTCTGTATCCGTAGCAGGCTTGACGATGATATCCTCTGCGCGCTTGCGGCCACGCTGATCAACCATGTGCATACCACGAGTCCACTGGCCTGTAGTTTCGATACGAATATCTTCAGAACGCGCGGGAGTCTTCCAAGCGGGGTCGCTCTGGGTGATCATGTACCACACAGTGAGAGGGTCATGTAGCGACAATCCGGGGATCTCGTCGGGACTAATCAGCGTGTCGATGTGTGCGAAGGTCTTAGACATAAAGTGGTTGACCCATGTAGCCAATGGAGAGCCAGCCTCCAGATGCGGCTTCACGGCTTCATTGAAGGTGTCCCACACGAGAAGGTGCGGCGTGGTGATATCAAGGGGGAACAAGGCCACGCGCAGTCTCCGCGACAGCGACTCGGGATAGGCCGGCAGCCGAGACAAAGTAGTGGGCAGAGCAGGCATGGTTGACTTGGGGTCCGCAGAGGTCAGAGCCAGCACACGGGCAGCGGCAATAGAGTCGGCGTAAGTGTTAAACTCGGCCTTAGGAGTAATATTTCCAGGCACGTGGATAGCGCCACCCATGACAACGACTTCCTTTAGCTTTAGGAAGGTCTCGGGATCTTCGGCAGCGGCCAGCGCGGCGGTCGTCATGGGGCCGATGGTGAGCAGCGAAATTGAGTCTGCGGGGTTCTCACGGAGAAGGCGCAGGATCTCTTTGTGGGATGGCTCCTTAGAGGGCGTGAATAGATGGCCGGCCTCGGCTACGATCTCGGAGTTGCTCTTGAACAGCTGTTCCCAGGTATCGGCGGGACTCAGGTGTGGGTAAGCAGCGTGGACGCCATGAAGACCGTCGATACCGTCTAAACCTCATATTAGTATACGAAGGTTTAATTTCTGATTCGTTAAGGTTCCAACATACGGAAGTAATCGGCCATGAGAGCCTCCTCCTCAAGGGGGTGTTCTGGGCCAACAGCAATGATGGGCTTGTTGCTCTTTAAAGCTTCATAGCCTTGGGGGCGGCCAACTGACTTTCTCCATTCGAACTCCTTCTCTAGGACATGGAAGAGTGACACAGCATTCTTGAGGCAACTATCGCAGTTTGTTAGTGGCAATCGCTCATTGGCCGATACATGCGTGTTTTTGTATTTTTTAATTACCTCGACAAAGGAACGTTTCCGTAAGTGACAGAAATCATAAGCAGTTCGATTTCGTCAGGCTTAGCAGACAAGGCCATAAGAAGGGCCAGAATGTCATCGACACCTGCATTACACTGTTAGTTTTTTACAGGTCGCCTGTGACATTCCGTGTTTACAAACGTTACAAGGTGTGGGTAGACAACACAGATGCAATGAAACTTGGGGAGAAGTACCTGGATCGGTGTCGATAATGATCTTGTGAGGGGCCATGATTGCGATATTGGGGAGATAGACAGATATGCGTTTTTATAATAACAAAGACTAGCTCGTGATAGATGGAAAAAAATTTGAAGGCTTATGTATGCCTAGGGTAATGAAAATACCAAAAATGTGATCCCTATCAGTGAATGAAATGCAGTAGCGTCTTCAAACGGGAAAAAATGGAGGCTGCGATGTAGCCATGAAGGGTCAATAGGTGCATTTGTATTTCTAGATTGGTTGATGATAACCGACTATTTCACAGTATTGGTGATTGGTGACGTATCGTTAGCCGTTAGCATCGGCGGATCTAATCGTTAGTTCCGGCGCCTGTGCACTGAAAGGCACTAAATCTTCAGCAGCCTAGCGCCCGTTGTTCCATGCTATTACAGGGGCTTGAAGTTGATATGTACATGTATATGTACGTACTATGGCCAGTGCTTAGGTGGGGAGATAAGAGGTTTAATACTACCCAGGAATTGAGAGGCAGCAATCTTACTGCCATTTCGTTGACATCATGAAAAGTCACAGCTATAGGCTCCAGATCAAAACTGTTCCCAGTTATCTTTACATGCAGGCCAATATCGCCGTAGACTTAGACGTCTCCTTGTAGCACAACACTCTGTCTCAGGCCTGTCTGCGTGACGGCCGTGGTCTGCCGGCTTGTGATCCCATCTAGTCGGCTGTCCGTTGAGTTGCCGAGTTCTCCCTATTCTTTGTACAAGATACAGAATATATATATATATATATGTATGTACTTACATCTTATTAAACATATGCAGGTGCCTTCAATGACACTGTTCACTTTTGTCCACTTTCATACATAGATAAGTTAGCAAGCCACGTTAGTATTAAACACAGTATAGTTGTAGAGGTACCCGGCGATATCCGGTATATTTATGTACTTTGAACTTGCAGGAATAGATACCATCTTTCTTACTATTCATTAAGCTCACTTGCGAGCTATTTTGATACTTCCTAAGACACAAGGTCACGCCGGCTCTATGATAGTCTTCTAGTACGAACCCAACCAATATTCGACCCATATTTAGAGGCGATGGACAGTCTGGGGTCAGTGTTGATAATGTGAAATTCACTTTGTGCCTCAGCTGTGCCACTGATATGGTAAATCATTATCTATGGTATTGGTAATTACACTGAATATATATAAATACAACTAGGCCTTCTTGACGTCTCTCATATATCGATTATCATCTAAGGAACTTTGCTCAAACTCGAAACGACCACTATCTCCATGCCATCCTATTCGCTTTCTAAGACGCTTTATATATAAACACCCTTTCCAACAGTAGTTCATATCCCAGGATTTCTTAGCTATTCATCATAGCACACACTTTCAGCGTCACGGCTCTGCTCAGTTTCGTGCTGACTCTATGGAATGATCACAAAATTAATATACAACTAACTGTATAAAACCCAGCACTTATTCAAGCCTCAAGTTTATGCAATATCGCAAGTTATTCTGGTATGTCATATATAAATCTGTTCTACCATATGTTCTGACTTACAACTATATAGAGCCCATTGGCACGACAAAAGTGTGTCAAGATATGTGTCTCGCTCTCACACTAATAACAGAAACAAACATGCAATACACTTCTAACGACCGCAGATACATACATACAACCATCTTCGCAGTGATCGATACATTCAGAGACATATTAAAAAGTATCACTCACGACATGAGCCGTCGATTGATGGCCCGCAGATATTGGCGCATGGCTTCTTGCATATTCTCATAGAAGGAGCCGGATTGGCCTGGCCACGTGGGAAACGAGCGCGAGAACCTAAGTTGGTTTTCACATGATGCTTTAGTCATGGATGAACTCGACTAGAATTCACGATCACAAGGCGGCAGTTTGCGGGTAGAGCACAGAAGATGGCTGGGACCTCCCCCTGTAAATCAAGCCTTCAACTCTACTAAAGTCGCCGAACTACCCCGCTCCGCTTTGAAATAGCGGCTAGAGGGGCCAGTAATGCAAGGGGAAAAGGTTAAAAGTTACTGATAGAGTCAGAACAGGCCTCTTCAATAGGCATCGATTTCCACCTGATTCTAGAAAATTATGTTGTCTTTGTCGCATGAAATCTTGTTTAGCTATTCTTCAACCTTCCAACTCAATCAAATCCGATTCTCGTCTATCTTGAAACACCATTTATCCGCACAAAATCCAAGCAAACCTTCGTAATGTCTGACAGCGCTACCACCAATCCAGAGTCGACACCAACGCATGACATATCCAACATTACCACCGGTACCAAGCACATATCGCTCCAGGAGCCGCCTCTCGAAGAGCATCACCGCGCCTCGCCCACCGGTACTTCTGCTGATGGTGAACTCACAGACAGCAAAGGATGGGACGGGAAGCTTCGCATAACCAAGGCGACACTCGCAAACCCTTCCGCGCTGTCCGATCCCGAGTACAGCGATGATGACAATGTTTTACCTGGCGAGGAGATTCCCGCCGACGAAAGTACGACTCGTATACCGGCACAGCCCTCTCCAGTTGTGCCATACATAACATAACAGGAGTCAATACTAACGTGATGCTATCCACCAGACATCCTCGACGGCGAAGACCCAGACGCTGACGAAATCATCCTCAACCAATCACGCATCTCGTCTCTAGCCGATCTGCGCCTACAAAGATTTAAGAAGGTCGAAAGACTATGTTTTCGTCAAAACCAGATCACACGAATCAACGGTCTCAAAGATCTTGAGGATACTCTACGCGAACTTGATTTCTACGACAACCTAATCAGCCATATTCGCAACATCGATCACCTGACTAAACTAACTACGCTTGATCTCAGCTTCAACAAAATCAAGCACATCAAAAACATCTCAACCTTGACTGAAGTGACCGACCTGTTCTTTGTGGCCAACAAGATCAGCACTATCGAGAACCTCGAAACCCTCGTCAAGATCCGCAATCTCGAGCTTGGAAGCAACCGTGTCCGCGAAATCCAAAACCTACAGCCTCTCCAGAACCTCGAGGAGTTATGGCTTGCCAAGAATAAAATCACCGAACTCACCGGTCTACATGAGCTCCCCAAGCTACGTCTTTTAAGCATCCAAAGCAACAGAATTCGCGACCTATCCCCTCTAAAGGACGTGCCTACGCTTGAAGAACTATATCTCTCGCACAACATGGTCGAATCTCTAGAAGGCTTGGAACACAACACAAATCTTACAACTCTCGACATCTCACATAATCCTATCACCGAACTCAAGGGTGTAGGCCCTCTCAGGAATCTAGAGGAACTCTGGGCTTCCTACTGTAAGATCATGGACTTTACGGAGCTAGATCGTGAGCTCAAGGATAAAGAGAAGCTCCACACCGTGTACTTCGAAGGAAATGGTCTGCAACTCCGTGCACCAGCATTGTACAGAAACAAGGTCCATCTAGCCCTCCCGCAGGTCAAGCAAATTGACGCCAGTAAGTTCTATGTTCTCCTATAGGCAACGGGTCTATTTCTTCGAACGAGTTACTAATCATGGTATAGCATATATTCGATAGTTTATTTCGGCACAGGGTAGTTTCAGTAGATAGATTACAAAGGGAGGTAGATTAGTGGGAGGTTCCGAGTACTTATCTCTTACCAGGAAAAACAGGTATGTATGGCTTTATTAACGACGATATCACAATAAAAGAATAATATGGCATGAAACGCCAATCAAGACATAAACAATAATTCTCATGTCGTTATAAATGGTTGGAACTGGATTTCATTCTTTGTGACTATGGGAGATATGTGATCTACCAATCTCTGGTTCTTCAAGCAGTTTACTGTAGCCACATGTCTGTATTCAAAAGGTTTCTGTTGTATAATAAGGCTTGCTTCAAGTTCTCAGGCCGAATCTTCTTCCGAGATGATCGATTTAAACTCAGACTCGGAAGGTGTCTGGGTTCCTGGTAGCATAGTATGATCTCCATGGATAGTGTCGTTGTCGCCGCTCCTTGAGGCTGCCTCTTCCATATCAATGTATTCTGGGGCATCAATGAACTCTCCCTTGTCAGTCCATACATCGGCTAGCTCATTGTCGATTTGAGCCCGACGTTTCTTCCATGCTTTGACTTGCTCTAAATGATTACGCAGCTCTTGAATCTCCTTCTCAACCTGCATCTTCTCACGCTCGGTCCCAATGCGATCTATAATCCATTCGTCGCCCTGGTCACCTCCACCGAGTACTAAGTTGTGCGTGTGGTACTTCTTTAGCGAGGCACGAGTAGATATCGTGATGAGAGCTATAATAGTGTTAGTTGACTGTATGGTTTTGAACGAATGTCATGTAGACGAGAGAATTGGGAACTTACTGATACCACGTTCCTTGCATGTCTCATACAAGAGACCTTCGACATCACTAGAAACAGCACTAGTACCTTCGTCGATAACGACAATCTTAGGTTCGTGATACAAAACACGGGCGAAACCCATTCTTTGTTTCTCACCACCACTCAAGACATCCTTCCACTCCTTGCGAGTGTCCCAACCGCCTTCGCGCTCAGGAAGATACCCAAGACGAGCATCATTCAACGCGGCTTGCAAGTCATCCTCAGACTTGCGCTTTTCCCGCATGTCAACCTCGCCATCGGGATAGATTACTTGATCACGAAGGGTGCCGATGCTAAGGTAAGGGCGTTGAGGTAGGAACATGATGCCATCTTCACCGGTAGATTTCGGACGACTAACAAGTCCACGATATGTAGGCCACAGACCCGCAAGAACGCGTGCAATTGCAGTCTTTCCCACGCCGTTCGAGCCAGAAATCTATATAGTTCTATTAGTAACCGTAGACTTCCCTTGATTCCATGTAGTTTGAATGAACTTACTAGTAGATGCTCTCCTGGACGGATAATCATAGATAAGCTATCTAATAATTCCTCACCACCTTGTGGCCAAAGTCCTGGTGCCACAATAGGAACATTCTCGAAACGAACACCATCAAACCCCTTTTGGGTAGTACCCTGGACGTCAGATAGCGAGAACAGCTCAGGTGTACCATTCTTAAGGTCATAAGAGTCTGCATGAACGCGATGCATGGTGGCGACCAGAGTGTATACTCGACTGGTGTAGCCCGCCAACTCTGATAGATCTTTTATAGAATACATCATGCGACCACCAGCATCAGCAAGTGACAACATGAGTCTCTTGTTTGTGATGAACTCCTTCATTCTGCTTCTTTCGCGCCCGTCTTTGTTGCCCGTTGAGTTCATTTCTAGTGCACCTCCAAGGCCACCCCATGCCGGGAAGAATACAGGCAATGCTGATAACATATACCCATAAGCACTCCAACTATACTTCAAGATGAAGTCCTCGAGGATATTATACCTAATCTTGAGCATGTAGATTCCTTCCATGAATGACTTCAATGACTTGAACTCCCTATTGAGGAATATCTTTTCTATGTCAGAACCGCCGTAGAAAGCAATTTCTTCGGCGTTGGCGATAAGTCGGGCATGAAGACTGCGGAAATCGCCTTCTTTGCGGCCTTCAACGGCTTTCAACTTGCCAAATGGTGGTGACAGACGTCTGAGAATATTAGCAGTAAATATGTAATTACTCATTAACCCGACAAATGCAACAGGGCCAAGTGATTGATATAGTTGATAGTTGAAGACGCAGAGATCTACAAATGGCTTCCCTAGAGACGAATATAAGCCAGCCGCCGAAGCGCAGAACTGCGTGAGATCTTGTGTGATAAATTGGTCAGCGCCGTGACCAACACCTCCATCCAAGTTGGGTAGCTTGTAATAATTCATGTTGTCGTTCAAGTACAGATCGTGAATGTATCTCGTGAGGCGCGTTCGGAAGGCGATCGAAACCTTGGATTCCAAGTACTTGATAGTTGCATTGGTGTACGAGGCGATTCCTCCCAAACCACACCACTATAGTTGAACATATTAGTTTCTCTTCGTTTATTTTCGGTTGGCAAAGTTTCATCATACCTTGGCGATTCCCCAAAGGAACAATCTTCCATTTCCTGCTACCAGATCACGCACAATCTCGCCATCGAGACGAGCCACTACAAGTGACATATATGTGCGTAACATCAAGAATGCGGAATGGCTTAGCAATATGCCCGCTTCCTTACTGTTCCATCTCGGTATCATGATATGCATAAGACTGAGAAATTGATGGATGAACGCAAGATTCAGGCCTGTTTTTGTCTGCGAGCCAGGTACGGACCCATCCCGAAGCTCTGAGACCCGCGGAGGGTTTAGAAAGTTGCGGCGATGGGCTTCGAAAGTAAGATTTTTGGTGTTGTGGATAACGACCTTCGACGTCCGATCCTTGTAGGGAACATAGATAGTTCGTGATCCGTCTTTGTTGAAGAGCCATGAATTAGTCCGCACAAGTTTGCGCCCTTGCTCGCGCTCTATGCGCCGATTTTTCCACCATCGCCGACATCCAGCACCACTGAAAACAATTCCAATCAAAAGCGACAAAGCGCCAAGGATTCGGGTGGTCTTGGTCGTGCTCTTCGCTTTCGACCGGAAAATCTTGGAATACTTGTCGATAAAGGCTAATACAGCCTGTTCGGCCACCGAGTGGCGCAAGGTCGATTGTACAGCCATGGTGAGATATACACCCTCTGCTCGCGGCAGTAGCAAAGTCAATGGCGCCCTATGCTTTGTTGGTAGATAGAAATCGCTTTTTCCCCGATACTGCGGTTTTGTCTTGGTGATCAACAGTATAGACAGGTCGTTCCATAGACCAGTGTTATCGTGCAATATACAGTGAATATCAAAAGAAATCGATTCAACTAGGTGTATGATAAGAGAAAGATATGCAGACGAAATATGAATTATTACAGTTCTAAAAGATAATGGATGGGTGAATCAAGGGAAGTTGAAGAAGAAACAAAAACCCCTCGTGCTACAATCGCGGGCAGTACGAAAGCAGAAATTACGGCAATTAATCAATCGCGGACAAATCGACATTCCCTTAAGCTCACATGCTTTTTTACCGGCTTGTTAGTTTGTCAATTGTCTTAGCAGGAGTTTTGTTTCGCCGACAGCTTCAGAAGCTAGGCTCTTGCGACGACCCCAGACTTTACTCCAACTTTTCCTCCCCTCCAGCAAAAGCAAGATATGGCTTTCTAGTCTAGACATGTGAACATGTGACGTCTGCTTTAGCCGCATAGAAAGCCCAGCCAAGACCGAGGCATTCCGCACACGTTGATTGGCTCTCATTTGGATGCCTGTGTGAAATCGTGCAATCCTCCCCATTTTTCAGTTCGTCCAAAAGGGAATCTATCTATCTTAATATATTTGCATACAACTTACATATTCATTTTCGAGATCAAATAGTTCACTACACTAGCCAATCCCATGACTTCCCATAGTGATCAATACACAATATCTCCATGTTATAATGCCACTTATGCATAGTTGTGTGTGGCGTTCATGACTTGTGTGGCGTCAATTTGTCGTTAATCACATCATGTCATGCTGGAGTTCTATTTGAGCCTCTAGTGACAGACATAGTTTGTTGTAGTACTGGCTCTACACTGCCTGAAGCCCTTATTACAGTAGCACAAGGCCGAACTTGGAGCACTTCCACTTCCCACCTTTCTATTTGGCAAAAGCACAATTTTGAACTGATAGTTTGACTTATCAGATCACCATCTCATATTGCTTCTAGGCTGAGACAATGACAGAGAATCTCCAGCTTCAATCGTCAAGGTAGGACACCTTTAGATAGGGATATGTTGCTAAGTTAGCCTACCACTTTCCCGCTATTCCCACCTTCATAAAGTCCGTCTTGGTCATGAAATTGTGTACTGCCAACGAATCTCCGGCTGTTCTCTAAGCCCACATAGAATTTTCCGAACAGTATTTCATAATAGAGACATCCATAACGTTTCTCATCTATCCCAGTGGGAACCAATATTAATACATGTAATGTTTCCGGCTCTGCACAATAACGAAACTTCTTAAACCTGCCACGAGTATCCCTTGTTTCTCAATTGCCAAAAGTCGAGAAGGCAAGACATCTAAGAGAAAACAGCGTTGGTAAAAAAGATTGTATAAAAGAATGGTAAATATGGCATGTTACTTTCGACTATCAAGAAATCATCACGTGGGCTCTTAAGAACATTGAGCTGCTCCTTAATGGATCGGAGTTTGATGATCCAGTCTATGTCAATCTTCCCAGTAGATGAGATCAAAATTGATATAGACACAGACATAGCGGAACTCAACAGTGATGAAAGATTTACATGCAGACACAATGAGCTGTGTCATGGTGGGCGGTGGCGATTGAATTCTACCGTGTTAAGCATAACTACATAGTACATACAGATATCATAATATAGCATAGTGACCAGGCGAAAACATAAATATACATACGCTCAAATCCACCAACGATCTACTACCTCAATAATGCTTACATAGCGTCATCTACCTCGAATGATGCTTGCCTCTATAAATATATAATATTCAGGCTTATGTTCAAATTTAAAGCTACCTCATTGATATCTATATCGCTAGAATATCGGACCTTTTTCTTTAATTTGATTTCTTTTTTTCCACTAGCGCATACCTATCGACATCACGCGGCGATACGGCGGCACGCTCCGGACGGAAGCCTTCGGCACATATCACCTTCCAAATAACTCCCAGATAGTCAAAGAGTGCATATTCACCTCCTCTGGCCGCTGAAAGACTGGTATCAAGGCCGAGAGGACTCTTTTACCAAACAGCCGCGGATTTGATTTGATTTGATTATATTTAACGTCTACCTAAATCACTAAGATCATACGACGCCGGATTGGATACCGGACAGATATTTAAAGTCCTCCGCTCGACAAACTCAATAGCTTTGTATGTGCGGGACGATATCGTCCCCTAGCCCCGAAGAACTAGTGGTCCATACCTCCACTATGAGCA